>WAAD01016725.1:13873-24219 GCA_013389945.1 Fregata magnificens
AGCACCGGGGCCGGGTCCCACTGACATTGCGGTGTCACCGGGACCCCCGCGGGTGGGAGCACCGGGGCCGGGTCCCACTGACATTGCAGTGTCACCGGGACCCCCGCGGGTGGGAGCACCGGGGCCGGGTCCCACTGACATGGAGGTCTCCCTGGGTGGGAGCGCTGGGGCTTGGGGCACCAGCTCCCATGGGTCCATGTGGCTGGCAGAGCTGTGGGTGGGGGCTCAGGGCCCCAGAGTGTCCTCGCGATGCCGCTGCCAGCACCATGGGGGTCACATGTCTTCGCAGAGGGGTTTGGCCACCCAGGGGACACGGGAGCAAGCGGGAGGGTGGGCACCCAGTCACTTGCCACCGGCACGGGCGGGCTGGGGCCAGCGTGCCATGGCAGCCCAGGTGCTGGAGGAGCACAGCCACAGTGCCAGGCTCCGCCACCTGCCCCATCCTGCCCCAGGAGCCTGCACGTGGCCGAGCACCCACCCGCGGACCCGGTCCCCTTGGTCTTCCCACACCCCTGCCTCATTTCCCCCCAAGAGTCCGTGTGGCAGAGGCACCCAGGGGGCTGGCGGCAGCCGCGAGGATGGTGGGTGCTCCCCGGGTGCCAGTCGCTGCCGGCCACGTGGGAAGGGATTGAGCTGGGTGCCAGCTCCAGCCGCCCGTCCTCAGCAAGATCCCTTAGCAACTGCCGTGCGGCACCGCCCGGCAGTCCCGTGTGCCAGGTGATCTACGCCCCAGCACACATGTGCACACAAGCATGCTCGCACCAGTGCAGGCACACGCAGCTCACCGTGAGCCCCCACGCAGGAGCGCGCCCAAGCATGCGCACACCACCGGCACCGACCCAATGGCCCCTGCTCTGGCAGCGCTGGTTTCGCACATGACCTGGAGATTTGGCAGCCCAAGGAGCTTGCAAACGAAACCGGGAGGCTATCGCAACCACGTCTGGGCTGGCTGCTCCTGCTGGGAGCCGTCTCGCTGGAGTGGCGAGCGTGGCCGGGGCGGTGTGGGGCCAAACGCCGCAGCCCCATGTCCCCACCGCCCGGGCACGGTGGCTCCCAGGCCCAGGCAGGTGACACAGCGTAGCCCTGGGCTCAGGGCATCTGCTGCCCAATGCCAAGGTTAAGAGGGTTTCCCGGCTCCCCAAAGCTGCCGGGGGAGCTCAGGGCAGGACCGGAGCCACCCCCCCCTCAGGGGCCCTTTTCGGGCTCCCTGACACCCCTTCGGATGCACGGATGCTGCCGCAGCCCATGGAGGGGGACGAGGATGGTGGTGGCCAGGGTCTTGCTGGGGCCCCCCGGTTCCACTCAGCACCGTGGGGGGCCCAGCACCAGCGGTGCCCGTGGCAGGGCTGTGCCACAGCCCCACGGCCCCCATCCACGCTGGCGGCACTGGGGGGCCAAGCCCCCGTGAGAGCCCTGCCAAGAAGGGGGAGGGGGCCGGCGGAAGGGCCCGGAGGACCAAAAAAGCCTCTATTAATTATTCATCTGGAGAAGTGAAGTGAAGAAAACACAACACGTGGAAAAGGGCTCTGGCTGGCCCGGGGGGGTGGAGACAGGGGGGGTGCTGGGGGAGGCAAGGTCAGGAGGGGCTGCAGGGGACCAGGGCACCCAGGTGCCAGGGCACGGTGCTGGTGGCGGCGGCGGCTCCCTCCCAGCGCACCCTGGTGCTAGGGCATCCCGGGGGGCCTGCGCACCTCTGGAAGGGCCCGGCAGCACTGCGCTGCCGCCATGGAAACGCCTTGGCTCGGCAAACCCATGGCAACACACACCTCCACATGGAAACCCCCCCGCTCATGGCAACACGCACGCAGCCGCCAGCACCCGCACACGGCCGCGCTCACTGGGGGGGACCCCATGCCGGGGCATCCCGATGCGCGGGGCGGTGGCAGGATGCACCGAGCGCTCCTGTGGGGGTGGAGGGACCCGGGCAGCCGAACGTGCCCTGAGCATCACGGTGTGCACCCATGCCAGGCACTGGCACGTACCGGGCATCACCCCCGGGGCTTGGGGACGGAGCCCGGCCGCGGCAGCCGGCACGCGGAGGGTGCTTGGCTGGGTTTTGCCAACCACAGCAGGAGACAGCGTCTGAGGTGAGGATGGCCAGGGTCACCGCCAGCTGGGTGGCTTCGCTCTCAGGAGGACATGAGAGGCCTTGAGCTCTCCAGGAGAGCTGGGGCATGAAGCAGCCCCAGTCCCCGCCCCAATTCCATGCCCCCGTCTCCTCCGCCCTGTGCCTGTCGCACTGAGATCCAGCAGGTTTCTGCTTCAAAGAAGGGGGGACCAGAGCAAAACCCCCCGCCTGCCACCTGGAGCGGGCAGCCACGGGCACCAGCCGTAGTGGCCACTGTGCCCGAAGCAGACTGGGCCTGGGGGTCCCACCAGCTGCGCGTGCCCGGCAGGGCAGGGGGCCCGCTTCGCCCGCCCTGGTTAATATTTAACCGCGGCTTCCTGTGACAGCATGTCGCAACCGCAGAGCAGAGCCGGCATTCAATAAATCATCGCGCCGGGCTGGGAGCCGGGGGGGGGAGCGGGGGGGCAGCGGCGGAGCAGCGCCCAGCCGAGCAAGAGGGGGAGCCGATAAATAATTCATTAAATAAATAAACATGGCGAGAGCGCGGGGAGGAGGCAGGAGTGTAACCAAGAAAGGGCTCGGTGAACGCGGGCATGAAATATTCACCAGCCACACCTACATGGCCCCGAACACGCTGAGCTCAGGGCTCCTGACCTGCCGGGAGGAGCCAGGTGCTGTCATGTGTTCAGCCGGCCACACCAAGAACATGTTAATGGCACGCAGAGCGGGCGGCCGCAGCCACAGGGACAGGGCACCCAGGTTGGGGAGCAGGTAGCCGGCAGTGCCGACACATCTGCACTGAGCTGAGTAGCCCCTGGCTCCTGCCAGCTCCTCCTGGTAGCGCTTAGCCGTACGAATCGGGCAGCCCCATGCAGCTCCGTGCCAGCGCTTGGGCACGCCGCCGTCCTGCCAGGGAGCGTGCCCGGCCGGCATGCCTGGGGCAGGCTCGCCGTGCACCGCACGCCCGTGGCCTCGCAGCCACCCTGCTTCTCGCTGCCCCTATCCTTTTTTATCCCCATGTTGGTCTTTAAATTTGAATGAAGGCCTCACGGATGGTCGCGCCGCGTCAGCATCTTGGCGAGCAGTGGGTGAGCACCGCCCCGGTGAGGGCGCAGGGTGCTGACCCCCCCACGCCCGGGGAGAGGGGTGACCTCCAGCCCTGGAAGCATCCCGTGGGACCTCCTGGAGCTGCTTTGGGGCTGGGCTTGGAGCGATGGAAGCATGATCCAGGGCGGCGATGTGGCACAGGGGAGGTGAAGATGGGTGGCAGTGCCACTGGCCACTGGACCACCTCCCTGGTGAGCCACAGGTCCGGCCAGAGCGTCCTCGTGCTGGGGGGGGGACTGGAGGTGAGCCCTGCCGTGTGGATGGACATGGGGGTGATTCGTTAATTAGCACCTCAGCGACTTGAGTTAATTGATGCAGAGCTTGATGGCGCGGGATCACAGAGGAGGGTTAATTGCCAACGCAAAGCCGGCCGCCAGCAGCCCGGCCACGGCCATGAGCAGGCAGCTGCATCGGGTGGCGGCGGCGGCACAGAGCTGGGCTGTTGGAGGAAATCAGCTTCCTCGTGGAGCCACCGGATGAAGCCGTGCGTGTCTCCCAGCCCCGCCGCCTGGCAGCCCCGGGCTGGCCCACGGTGCTGGGGCTGCTCCCGCTGCCCGGCGGGGAGGAAGCCGCAGGGTCCCTGCCCTGGGCGCCGGGCGCCTGCTTGCCGGAAGCTTGGCTCCAGCGGGCTCCGCCGTGCCAAATCCCACCAGCCCTGGGCATGCAGGCACCCAGAGGTGCCGGGTGGGAGGTACAGGCGGCCAGCTCCTCATGGTTCCCACAGCCCGGCAGCCATGGTCCCCCCATGCCACCCCGGCACGCGGCTGTGCTGCTGGTGGGCAATCCCAGGTGGAAACAGGTCACCACGCTGCAAGGCACAGACCAGCACCCACACGCGCGTCACTCTCACCTTGGACCACCCTGTGGCACCGCGGGTGCCGGACTGGGGTGCCAGGGTCCCAGCTGCCCCCTCTGCTGCATCCCGTGGCTCGGCAGCCCACGTGCCGGCGGCGGGGGCTACCTGGCAGGAAGCGCCTGAGTCAGCAGCCGGCACCGGGTGACTCAGCCGGCTCCTCTCCTCTCCTCCCGCGTGGCAAACCTCCCTCCCGGCCTCAAGATCACTCCAATATCATCCACCGGCGGCAGCCCTGACCCTGCTGGCCCCAGCCTGGCCCCTCCTGCTCCGGCATGGCTGTGGCAAGGATGCACCAGTGGGGGTGAGGGCCGTGCCGGGAGGGAGCCGTCCGGTGTGCGCAGGGCGAGCGCAGCGGGGGCTGGCAACCGGCCCCGCTGCAGCGCGGCAGCCACAGCTTCCCGGGGAAGGGACAAGGACATGGAGCTGGGTCTGCAGCTGCCGGCCCTGGCACTCGGCTCCCTGCTAGCCTCATCCCTGCCCACCCTGGAGCCCGGCATTTCACTCACCCCCGCCATGCCTGGTGTCCCCTGCATGGTGGCCAGGGGCTGCGGGGGCTGCAGCAGGCACCCTCTGGGGTGGGGGCTACAGCCCGCTGCCCCTCCGGCACCCGTCAGACCCGGGCAGGCAGCGGCGGCGGTGGGCAGACCAGCAACGGAGAGCTGAGCACAGCGCTGATGGCGCATGCGGCTGGGCCATGAGGAGCCGAAAATGCCCCACACTGAGCCCCGCTGCTTCCAGCAGCCACAGGAGCACCCAAGTGCACGGCGGGCACGGGGCTACTGCACACCCCAACCCCCCCAAGGGACCCTACACCCCAGACTCGCCCGGGCTGGAGCCCTGGCAGGGCCTCGCAGCATCCCTGAGCTTCAGCCCTGCTCAGCCCCAGCGGCATCTCGCTGTCCCCGAACGCTGCCTACACCTGGGCCGCGCCGGCTCTGCCGTTGCTGCCTGCGCCCAGGGCGCCGCATGCAGCCTGAGGGCGAGCACGCATGGGTGCGCGCAGGAGCGCGCATGCCGGGGCTGCCAGTGCGCACAGGGGCTCCCCGGTGCGTCACTGCGCCGGCGGCTGTGCACACGGTGCCATGGCCCCAGGGGGGTTTGAGCACGGGGCGGCTCCCCGGGGGTGCCAGGAGAGGCGCGAGGGGCGATGAAGCCGGCAGAGCATCTGTGGGACTGGGCAGGGACCTGACCCGCGGTGGCAGGTCAGACCCGGCACCTGCGGTGGTACAGGATGGTGGTGCCAGAGTCCCTGCCAGCCCTGCTCCAGGCGCAGTGGCAGATCTCTGAGCCGCCCATTACCGGTGCCTAAGTGACGTTAATCTGATCGAGGGGTGACAGGCAGCATCAATATCCCACTCCCACCGTACATAGATCATGCCGCAATTAGCATCTGTGGCCGCCGGGACCGGGAGCGCTGGCGGAGGCGGAAGGGGTGACACGGGGAGGAGTGCCAGGCTGGGAGTGATGGGGACAGGTCCACGCTGTGACCTGCCCTGGGCTGTCCCCGTGCTCCTGCCCTGACCCCACAGGTGACAATGCCAGGGGAACTGCAGGCCCTCGGTGCCAAATGAGGGCTGAGGATGGGTGCAGGGGTCCCGGGGGACATGGGAGCCATCCTGGGGACACCCGGCTTGCTCCGAGCTCGGCAGCATGGGGCGGCTCTGGCTCTGCCCTGGGGATGTGCAACCAGCTCCGGCATTGCCCACCCGCCCCTCGGGGACAGCCTGTCCCCATCCATCCTGGGCTGGTGCTGCGGCAGTGGGTGACTCCCCCGGCCTGGGGCTGGGGAGAGGGTCCAGGCGCACGCGGTGACCCTGCTCTGCCGCACCCTTGGTGCTGGGCGGAAGCGCGGGGAAGAAAACGAGCTAATAAATTGCGGGGGGTAGTGGGGGGGCTCAGGATAAAGCATGCAGGTGCGGGAGATTTCAGGGCCTGAAATATTCATCAGGTCTGATGCGGCACCCGCCGTCACGCCGGCCGTGAGCGATGGCACGGGGTAGTTTTAATAATGCATGGCTTATAAAAGGCTCGCGAGAGGGGCTGGGGGCGTGGGGTGAGGCCGGCCGCGGCTCAGCGCTCGCCTGAGATGCGGCAGCCTGGTGGGGGTCCTGGTGAAAATGGGTGGTCCCTCTGCCAGCTGCAGCTGCCGGGCGCCGGTGGAGCCTGTGCCAACCCCGTGGTGCTGGCTGGGTGCTGCTGCAGTGGTGCATGGCTGGGGACAGAGCAGGCGGTGCCGGTGGCACCACCCGGGGACAGCCTGGTGCGGCCGGTGGGGCATGGAGAGGTGCTGGGGGGCAGTGGGGTGCCCCGTGCTGCTGGCACCCACTGCCCCAGGGGGTGGCAGATGACCCCGGGAGGGTGCACCAAACCTGCAGCCAGGCAGCGTGTGCCTGGCCACCCCATCTGGGCTGGGTGGGGGTGTCCCGTGCCTGGGTGCGAGCATGGCCCTGTGCCCCCACGCGGGGTGTTGCCGTCGCAGCTGCTTCGCGCTCCCTCGCTAAATAATTCAGCGCATCGATCCGCCTCCTGCTGCTCCTGCTTCTGGCCATGGGCCGGCCGCGCCACGCTCCTGCCAGCTGCCGGCACCCGCCTGTCCCCGTCCCTGTTCACTGGCTGGGACCGGCAGGGACTCAGGAGGTTGCCCGTCATGGAGCTGGGCATACCAGTCCCATGCCCACCGAAGCCAGATGCTGGCCAGGCAGCATGGGGCTCTTGCGTGGCTAACGAGGTCTTTGCCAGGGAAGCTCGTTAGCAGCCTGACGGTCAAAGGAGCACGGGGCGGATCAATGCACACAGGGAGCAGGCACAGAGGCACCGCAGGGCTCCTGCACTGGGGCCCCTGGCATGAGGAGGGACTCCTGTCCTCACGCCCACCAGCTCCCCCATGCCCTGCAGTCCCCCGGGGACTCACCTCCGGCCCATGGCTGGGCATCGCACCTGCAGCTCCAGCTGTCAGTGCTGGGGCCCCTCCGTCCCCCCACAGCATCCTCCCAGCCGGACGTTTGCTCGGAGGGGACAGACGGGCAGTGAGGGCTGTGCACCCGTGGTGCTTTGTGAGCTACCGCTCACCAGGGCTGCGGTGAAACCCTGGCATCCAGCCCCGCCGCACCTGCTCCGGGCACCCTTGGAAGATGCTTCCCTGGGTGGGCACCCACCCCAGCCCCCAGCCTCACCGTCTGGCTGCCCTGGGGATGCAGCGCACTGGGGGGTAATGCCACATCATCTGCACCAACCCATGCCCATCCCAGTCCTCCTCCCAGCCACTGCTGAGCTGCGGCTCCGCTCTCCTCCCACCAGCTGGGCCGGTGCCAGCCTGAGAGTCCCAGGATGGACCTGGATCCATTTAAAACTAATGAGGGGCAAGAGGACAGGAGGCTTAAAACCTAGGTGGGAACCCTGCCTGCGCCCTGCCTGCACCCTGCCCACGTGCCCTGGGGCAGATCCCACGCTGCAGGCTGGGGCTCCCACAGGCCACCAGCCCCATCCGCAGGGATCCAGAGAGGGTCCCAGCACAGGGACCCCGGGGCGCGGCAGAGCTGGCTCCAGCACCGAGGGCCCTTAGTATGCAGCAGGTGCAGGCAGCACCGACAGAGCCAGCAGCTGAATCGTGCTGCTGCTGCAAGGGCAGCTCCTGCCCATCCCAGCTCCGGCACAGCAGGATTATTGTCTGTCAGGATTACAGCGGGCTGGGGGGGGGCCAGCCCTGCTGAGCCACTGCTGGCACCCTGGCACACGCGGGGGCACGGGCAGACAGAAGCAGGCAGGGGCGGACAGACACCGCAGCACAGAGTGGGCATGCGTGCATGCAGCATCTGCCTGTGCCCGTAGCCCCAGGTGCACAAACCCGCCGGTGCCCAGGCTGGTGAGAATGTGCCCCAGGCTCCCTACGCTGTGTCGGCTGCCGCCCTGGCCCCAGGCCAGCGGAGATAAGCAGCAGTGCCCTCTGCTCTGACCCCGGCAGCGGGAATCGGCCAGCAGAGATGCAGCTGCCCACCCGGCACCCTGCCCCGGCCCTGCAGGATGCAGGTGGGATGCAACGGCCCCTGCACGCGTGTGCTGTGCCGGTGCAAGCCAGCATGCCCAGTGCACGTGCCCTCATTGCTATGGCAGGCGCGGGCTCGGTGCGTGCGGCTCTGGCTAATTAGCCGGCGCGGGCCAGCTCCTTCCAAAGCCCCTGCTGAGTGTTTTGCTAAATTATAACCTTGACGATGCGCATCATCAGGCGGCTGCTCAGGGAACAGCCGGCTCCGGCCCCATGCGCCCAGCGCTGAGCACCGGTGCAGCGGTGCAGAGCTGCCCGGCTGGGTGGCAACACACCGGGGTGGCAACACGCCGGGGTGGCATCCCACCACGTGCCTGCAACTGCCAGGTGATGCAAGAGCAGGATTGAGGCGGGCGACGGGCTCTGTGGTGTGGCTCCAGGGTGCCTGGGAGCTTGTGGCCGGTGCCTGGTGCCCAGCTCGCCCAGTGCTGCGCTCCTCGGGGCTCAGCACGCATGTCCCCTCAGCTCGGCGTGTCCCCTCGGCATGGCGAGCCGGTGGCCCCGTTTCCATGGTGACACGGAGCCATTTCCCATCTCCAGGATGCTCTCGGCAGGTCTCGGGTGGGGGCTGCAGCTGCTGCCCTGCACCCATGGGAGACGGGCAGGGACGGGCCTCACTGCCCCAGGGGGGCCATGCTCCTCCCTTCCAGCTCTCTGGGGGGGGGCGGCTGGGCCCCACATCCCACCCTGTGTGTCCTGGGGCTGCCCCCGGGATGGTTGTGTTGCTTGACCTCATCCTCACCCCGGGGCGGTGAGGGGTGTCAGGGGGTGCCAGGTCCCCTGTCCCAGCACGGCTGGGTGAGGGGACCCCAGCAGCGTGGCCAGCTGGGGGACCCAGTGCCTGGAGCTTCTTCACATGCTGCCGGGAACGCCACGGGGCTGGGAGCCTGTGCCCAGGTGCATCCTGGTGCCATGGTGCACCCATGGTCTCCTGTCCTGGCAGCAAGCCGGGGCACAGGGCTGGGCACCGTCACACCGTGCCTCCATCTCACCTCCCGCCACGCCACCGTGTCTCCCAGGCTGTCGGCACAACCCGCCGCCTCTTTATCCCCCTCTTCATCTCAGGGCTGCCTATTACCGTTTCGCATCATTTTCTGTTCCCGGCGATAAATTTTTCCTTCCCAATTTCTGAAGGTTTAACTCCCGCCTGCCCACAGTGCCTGGGGCTGCCCCGTGGGGCAGGGACCTGCCGGCTGAGGGCACCCGGGCACACTCACCCCACGCCCTTCCCCAGTGGGACCCGGGTGTCCTGGCACCAGAGCACCCCGGCTGGCGTGGGTGGCAGTGGGGAGCTGGGGGGGGCTGGCATCAGGTTGTGGGGGGGGAGCCCCAAGGCGGGGAGATTGCGAGACAGAAGGGACGGGCTAATGGAGCCTATTCCTTTAATAGATTCAATTTCTGCCGCGGCTGGCTGCGGGGCGCGGAGCCATCAATTCGATTCAGGGGACGGGGAATCTGATTTGGAGCGGCCGTGCCATCAATTAGCTTTTATTGATGGCATTGCTCATTGGAAGTCGATGGGATTTGAAGCCGGCAGCGGCTCCCGCATACCAAGCAACCCCCGCTCAAGGACAGGGCCCCACTGCTCCGGGACCTGGCACCCACCCTCGGGTCCCCACAGGGACCCCTTGGCCTTACCTGGGAAAGCTCCGGGGGGCTGGGGCAGCGAGATGGGCAGCCCCCCAGAATCCTTGCACGGGGGTCCCGCAGGGCATCATTACCCCTGACATCCCTGCACAGGGGTCCCGCAGGGCACGGCCCCCCAGCATCCCTGCACAGGGGTCCCACAGGGCACCATTACGCCTGACATCCCTGTGGGGGGGGTCTGTTGGGGGGTGCCCCCAGCCAGCATCCCCACATGGGGGTCCCTTGGGACACGGTTGCTCCCAGCATCCCCGTGTGGGGGACCCTTGGGCATGGTCCCCTCCAGATGGCATCACCCCCAACGTGGGGGTGTCCCACAAGGCACAGTCCCCCCCCAGGATCTCCGCATGGGGGTCCCACAGGGCATGGACCTCTCTACACCGGGCAGCCTCCAGGCACCATCTGCGGTGGGGCCAGGCCCCACTGCCCCCATGGGGACGGGGTACCCCCACCCACGCGAGGATGGGGTGCGGGGTGCGGCAGGGAAAGGGCAGGCAGCGGCGCGGGGGGGAGGGGCGCGGCGCGGTCGATGCTTTTGCTCAGCCTCTTGCCAAGCAGTTTCTCCCGAGAAGCCATAAAACCTGTCTGACGTGCCCAGCACCACTGCGGCAGGCGGCCGGCAACGCCTG
>WAAD01016726.1:224-24967 GCA_013389945.1 Fregata magnificens
ATAGCATCAAGGATAATGAAGGGGAAGAAGCCATCATCCAAGGTCTTTTTGAAAGTTTTAAACATACTGGTACGATAGGTCTCTTCCATATCAGCTTCATATTCATACTCCATCACCTTTATCAAGGACAAAAGCATTTAAGAAAGAGGACACCTATTAAATTGCTAATGTTCAACTGCTGAATGTCACGACCACAAAGTACACTGGTATGAGAAAAACATCTTCCAGGTCAACTTTTAAGAATTTGCCCATTCTGCCCTTAAGTTACATTGACTTGTTTTGAAAAACAGCTCACAGACCTCTGCACTCTTCCAAAGCCACAGACTGAAATTCTGATTGCCACTGTGTTGTTCCAGAATGTCTTGTTTCTTTGTCAAGATAAGCAACTGAATTAAAAGTACCTTCTTTTTCACTTTCTTCCCTGTATCTGGGTCTCTCTCTTCTTTTTCCACTTCAGTGATAAAATAGTCATCCAGGCTGAGCACTCTTGGTGCAGGTCCTCCACACTCTACTTCCTTATCCTGGGAGGAAAGCAAAAAAGAAAACATATATTCTTGCTGTAAAAATTCCATTCTACTATAGAGGATCTTCAAAACACTTAGCAAACAGCAGTTCCCTGCTTTATATTCAAAACAAGAAGAGAAGCAGTATCCCTCATGCTTGCTAATAGTAGAGGGGATTCACATGCCATATGAAGACATGGAACATGAAATAACAACAGGCTGAAATTCCAGACAAACAGAAAGAAAACAGCAGAGGAAACGCATGTAAAAGACAAGCAGCACTACACAGTGAGCGGTTGTTTACATACCCTGATGAGTTTTGCTACATGTGTCTTTCCACTGCCAGGCAACCCTCTCATTATGATTACAATCTGAAACAAAGATCATGTAAGAGGATAGGATACTGTACTACATTTAACAGAATCTCTTTTACTAAAATTTTCTTCTAGAAAATTGTGTGCTGTGGGCTCACACTTTTGCATATCATCAAGCAAAGCCAGTACCATGCCTCACTTCCTATTTTTACAAACCAGGTTGTGAGGAATGGTAGTAGTTCCAGAGAATAAGAGTATATGATGTTAATCATCTCAGCAGCTGATACTGCATAAGATGTTATAGATCTGGTTCAGAGAAAATTAACTGATGAAACTTGTCTAAATGTTTTATAGCCTGAATCTTGTTCTTTCTTATTTTATATGGTGCATTGCCATATCTCTGACTCTATGTAAAGCCAAGTCTTTCCTCTGATACATCAAAAACCCAAGTGAAGATCTCAGAAGAGTCTAAAATACATTAACATTACCCACTAATAGGAATTTCATCTTAGCATTCCCAGGAAGTTCATATCTCCTGTGGACTCCTAATAGCTATGCTACAACACTCTAGGCATTTGCAAAGGAACCAAGAGAATTCCAGAGCTTCCTCAAATGTAGGCTTGTTCCCAACATATTACATTCATGAGCATTTTATCTGAATACAGACCTCGTAGAAAATGATTGTTGCTTTCACAATGCATACTCACCCTTTCTGGCCTGCTCTCCCGTCCTGGTGGTTTCAAAATATCATCTACATTTTTAGATTCTGGCTTCCTTTCCACTCGTGGAGCAGGTGGTGGCTGACGGGGCATTGATGGAGCAGAAATAGGAATCCTTTCCTCAGGGTAATTTCTACGATCACCTTCAAATTCCAGTGTTTGGACAGAAGAATTTTCTTAGTTCAGTAAAATAAAAAAATTAGGATGTTCATACCCAGCTGAGCTGATTTAAACAGACCTTCATTATTTTAGGATAAATTCACAGATTTGTCCCCAAAATAATTCAAATTTCTGATCTTGAACCTATTGCAATCAAAGACATTTTTAGCAGAGTATATAACCGTTGCGTTCCTGATCTCATCACCACTGAGAAACAGAACCACATGACACCGCCCAAATAAATTTTCCTGAATTATATATTCTGAACAAAGAAATACGGCAAATCAATTAATCTTCTTCCAATTAATCTCCACCTCTGCGAGTCCATATTTTTCATAATATTTTAGCATGGCTTCAAGATTGAGAAACTGTACCTCCAAACATGGAAGGCCCATGATCATATGCTGGACGATCTGTCTTTCGTTCATATGGTGGTCTTTCAAAACCACCCCGCCTGGAGGAAGGATGGTCTTTCTTGTCACGGTAAGACTGAGTCCTTGAAGGTGTGGTAGGAAGAACCCTGCCAAAAGAGTATTTTGCATATTTCTAGAATTTCTACTATGGATTCCAGAGAGAAATGAACACGTACCTCACAGGCAAAATGGACAGCCTAATACCCAATACAGCCTGAATTGTATTGATTTCAATAGTGTTCCAAACCCATATACCTATCATCTCGGGGATGCCGCTCTTTTTCAAATCTCTCTCGTTCATAGTCCACAGAACCACGGTCTCTGTGCAATTCCCGCTCTCTCTTGAAATCCCGATGATCTGTGTTGGAATTACCTTGACGCTCAAAATAAGGCTCACGATCTCTTTCTCTGTTGTAACGACCAGGGTGCTCTGAAAGGAGAAACCCATGGAAATCCAAACTACTAAAACATACTCTGAATTTTTTATTATTTTTGAAGGAAAAGCAACAAACAAGAGTGCAAGAAAAGTAGATAGAAACATATGATGTGAGGGCTAGAATGGACTTAACCAGCCACTGAATCTCTTTTCCAAACTGTAACAGCCAGCCATACCATGAAATCCTACTTAAGGCTAAAAAACTGAATTTTTAAAGTGGCTAGGTCATTGACTGCATCATTACTCTTAACAATATAAACTGTTATTCTTATGGGCCTCTGAAGAAAATAAAGTGGTTCTAGCTTAAACAAGAGTTACTTAGTTTAATATATGCTTTTAGTGCCTTATAACTTTTCTTAAGAGCTAACTGAGAGCTATCCAAGTGCTCCCTACCTTTTTGAAATGTTTGCCTCTCTGGTAGCGGTTCCGGACGTAGTGTTACCCTCTCCCCATATGGAATCTGTTCCACTTTACTGGTGGTTATATCTGGTTAAAAAGAATAAAAAAAATAATCAAGGTCTTAAAATACGCCTCTTCCATTTCCTTTCCTCTGTCATGAAAAGCAATCAGTCAATGCCATTAGAAGTGACTGGAATAACTTACCAAAATTTCTTTTAAAGGATAATGCAAAAAGAGCTATACATAAATACACAACACCATGGTTTTGAAAGTCTGAAGTGGGTTTGTGTGTGGGTGTAAGTATGCGTAACACTATCTTAAGCATGGGACTTCTGCCTTTTCAGATGAGTTCAAGTAGCATGCACAGTCAGAAGATTATAAACATTAAAATGCTCTGAAAGTTTCAATAACTCATAGAGCTACTGTAATGTCAAGAATGTTAACTGAAATGCTCACTTTAGATTCTTAACAGTTACAATTTTTCTAACAGCTTTTACTAAAACATCTACTTAATGGAATCGATATGGTTTCAATTCATGTTATGGCACCTTAGAGAGAGAAAAAACACTCTTTAAACAACAATGCACAATTTAAGAACTTCTTTACAACATGATTTCACTCCTGTTAAAAACTAAGTTTCTATTAAAAGTTCTATTAAAAAACCAGTGTTGAATTTTAGCTTTGATAAGCTCAATACTAAAAATCAGAGCCATTCACTGTTTATGTGTTAAATGCCTGTTTAGGGTGCGCACCCCTCGGAACTAGAACTTTGTCTCCCTCTGTGTCTAGAGGGTACCTCACATCCTTTAAGCAGTATATAAATAATGCAAACACCAGTCTGCTTTAAGTTACTAAGTCACACCTAAGAACTGTAACAATCCAATGTACTTTCTAGCACAGTTATTTCCATACTCGGCTACAAAGGGAATAAGGGAAAGTATCAATATCAATCTAAGTATAACACACTGATATGATCACATCAGTTGGTGCTTATTAGAAGCAGATGTGGCTATACACCATTCTGCTCACATGAAATAACTCATTATCACAGCATAGAAGAAAGCATTAAACTCAAGGCTGGAGGTTACAGACTCCTTAAAACTGCATTGCTTAGCATTAGATTGCAATGTACACAGCCTACAGGCCAACTGCAGAACACCTATAGCATGCTTTGCGTGGCACACTCCTTTAGAAAGAAGCTAGGAGGACTAATTAGCTCTCCGCTACAGATCAAACAAATATACTGTAATACCCACCTCGCCCATGGCCATAATCCACAGTTTGCTGAATTACAGGTGCTTTAGGAACTGGTGGAATAACTGGAGGAAGGGACACTGGTACAGCTGACGGAACAGAGGTGTGAACGGCAGGTACTTTCACAGGCGAGGAGACCGGTGGAGGCATCATTGACTCCTGTTTACACAACTCGTACTCCATATTTGCTCCTTTATCCTCATTTGTGTCCCAGAGCCCGTGGAAAGAATCCTCATCCCAGCGTTCCTGTTCCACAGCAGAAGGTGATGGTTTTAAAGACTGACCATGACTTGGGGTTGTAGTTGGAGTAGAAACTGGAGCATGTGGCCTTGTCATAGGTGTAGCAGGCCTTGTCAGTGGGGCACTTGGTCTTGTCACAGGGGTGGGCTGTCTGAACAACACGGGAGGCTTTATAATAACAGCAGGAGAAGGTTTAATAGCTTGGGCTTCTACTGGTGCCTCTGAAGATATCTGAGAAGAGACCTAGATGCAGAAAGCACTTTTAATGTAGATCTGTAAACTAACCTTCTCTCATCCTCTGTAAGTCAGTAAGCACAATGGCAACTGGTAATCAAATCATAAGCATTTTCTAGTACCTCCATCAAGGTGCTACAGGTAGGAGGACAATATTTCAAGAACTGGTGGCCTGAATTAATTTGGTGTTTGTTCACTATGTGAAGGCTTAAATACTATTTATTTTCTCCTTCAAAATAACCTTACCAATTTAAGCTCCAGTAGGCCTATCTCAGTTCAAAAGTGTCTACGGTTTTATTCCCAAAGACTCCTGCTGTCTGCAAAGATTCCTGCTGTCTGTGAGGAGGTTGAAAAAGTCTGAAAGTAGGGCAGCTTGGTGATGCACAAAAGGACTGATAAGGCCAGCTTCTTTCTGGAAGTCACTGGAAAAATTCCCAGAGAGCAGAATCACCTGGAAACCCCTTAATGAAATCAACATCAGATCAACATAAGAAACGGGGAGGTCTTGCCCAGTGGAAAACCACCAACAGAACAAAACCCCTTCATGAACCAAACATCCCCATGGAACCCCACGTGCTGTGTCACAAGAGTCTTTTCAGCATCACAGCAGATGCCAAGTTACAGGTAGCCTTACTAGCAACATACAACAAAACTTGCAGAATGGTTGTAGATACAAAGCTGAACTTTGTAATAACAGTTCAAAGTCACAGCAGAAGTCTGAAGGCAGGAATCCCAAGACAGACAACAGGTGTTTGAATACCTTTATGCAGATAGGTGAAGTAGTCTGAGATACAAAATACCACAGTTGAGTAAAGTCACTTCCTAAAGGCATCAACATATCTGCAGTTCTTGGTAGCAAATCTGTTCCATTATTTTACTTTATAGACAATGTAAACAAGAGGTCAACTAGACAAAAAGAAAACTTGGCAGTGCCTCATTCACTGCATAACACTTCTCTGGAAGGAGGGACAAACAAAGCTTGGTCTGGCTAAACGTCTGACGCAGAGGTCAGTACGGCTAAATTTATTGGTACCAGTAACTCTGGGGTTAAGATGTGATGAAGAGTAAAGACTGTGCATAGACTCAGGTATCTCCTCCAACATATGTTTAACAAAATTGTTTATTTGTTCTAGGAAGGATTTATAAACCTGAGTTAACATGACTGCAGAAGTTCAGCTGGTTTCTGACCGGGTATGAATTATCAAAAAACCAAATATAAGCAGCTGAGAAGAGCTCCCAGGAGGTTAAGCAGCAGAGGAATAACTTGCATCACAACAGGAGATGATGTGAGCTTCCAGGCACTTTACGATATTCCAGAGGGTAATGAGAATTCCTAATAAAGACAGCAAACAGAAAGCTAATGCTCACTCTACATTGAAATATCTCAGTTTTTGATGGACCAATCCTCAAATATCTCTCTTTAACCTCTTCAAAGAGGAGAGAGCACTTAAAGTAGAAAAAGCAGAGCAAGATCGGAATTAAAGACAGTATCAGAATGTAGTTAGGCAGGGAACAGGAGGGTCTTCTCATGAGCCTTACGCCCGTTTTGGAAGAGCTCACCATTTCTTGCACGTCATCCCACAGCAGGCTAGGCTGTTGAGCCTCATGCGCTGCTGTCCCCAATGGGTCACGCTCAGAAGACACAGTGGACTGAATGAGTAAGAAAGGCTTTGGAAAATCTAAAGAAACTATGAAGTTGCTTTGCCTCAACAGAAGATTGATGAGGTTGTAAGAGCTGCTGGGGAGGCATTCCACAGAGAAGTCTGACCATCAGAGTGCAGAACTCATCTGACATATACACGAATAGTAATTGCTACCAGCATGTTAAGTTAACACAAGATGAATTTACCTGAAAGGCACCCGGCCTTGTGCTTGTGTTCTGCGATCTAGGAGAGTCCTGTGTGGAAATGTCAGGTTTAAACTCTTTCAACTTCTGTAGCTGCTCTTTTTGCTCTCTGCACATGAATCACAAGAAAGTGTTATCAGTCTGTAGCTTAAATGAAAAATTAAAGAAATCAACGCTCACAGTGAAAATCACCTATTACACTAGCATTAGGGTCAAAGTCCAAAGAAGAAAAGGACACAGCAGGCTTTACATGGTCAATGCTACGATTCAGAAATCCCTGTTTCACATTCACCTAACCATGGAGGTATTTAATATATTAGCTGCCTCCCTTTTTGATCGCAAATTTCCTCTGCAACATGCAGTTATGCTTTTGTGCTTGGCCAGAACCACTCCACTTCAACAGTGAAGAGCAAAGCTAAACTTTAGCTTCTGACAACACCTTCTGCAAAGCAGAAGCCCAGTGCAGACGTGTGTCTAAGCACTTTCAGTGACTCCCTCTGGGTTGCACGCTAACAGGATTGAGGCCAACGCAAAGCACAACAGAGAATCCACCATTCAAAAACAAAGCAGTGATGTTGGCTTTTGTTTCCTTGTTTTATGTATCAAAATGCTACCTAATCTATGGAGCAGTAGTGATTACTACAACCACTGGATAACAAAGATCTATCTATTCAATACTATTTCCTTTCAGTTTTTGTTTGCATCTTATCTAGTTTTTTTAATTGCTAATAACTCTTTGCTCATATTAATTGCGTGTATCAAAGTAATGCCCAAAGAGCAACTAAGAATGGGATCCCTCTGTACTAGGCACAACAGAGGCCATCCTGACTAGCAACCCATCTGTTCAGTGTCCAGTGCAAGGGGAACTTGGCTCACAGAAGGGGATCCAAAGTGCTGCATTAGTACAAAGAGTAAACTGAGCAATTGCTAGCATTTAAAAGGTCTTCTTTACACCTGGCTTAGGAAAAATGCACCAGATGACAAATACAGAATAGCGTGCAGTTCAGAGTATGCTGTTTTATACAAATAAAATAACATAAAATAAAGCCAGATGAAGGCTTTACCTTTAGAGATGAAAGTAGTTATGCACCACACTATTGGTATAACTCTTGGCTCAAAAACCTATCATAAGCAGTCTCCTTAAAGTTGTTCCTACTGTTCAGACTGGGGTTACCTGCTTACAAGAACTTGATGAGAAGTACCAGTGTAACTAATTTTTAAGATTGTCCTCATATTAAATTAAAAATCAGTATCAGTAGTGTCATGTTTATATTTCCCCTTCTTACTGGCTTAGAAAGAGGTATAGGTATCTACTTTCTTACATAAAACATTTTAGTTTCTGTGTTTAAATATTTCAGCCCTAATAAATTATTAACTTAGGCAGCGATTCCCAAACTATGGTCCTTAGATTAAGTCCACTGGCTTGCAGCTAGTCACATTAAACAGCGAAACATATGCCTGGCAACCTGAGGCAACAGGAAGGTCAGGAAGCCGACATCAGAAAGTGATCTGTTGCTCTGAACTTTTGGTAAATATTGCTTTATAACACAGATTTAACAGTTACTAACACCTGTTGCATTAATCTAACTGCAGTGGAAGATTAAATTATTCAGTATAAAAGTTCTCCCTTTTTAAAAACTTTTTCTTGCATTTTGGCATGCAACTAAGGCCTTCCATACAGGACAGATGCTTAGCCATCTTATGAGTCTGAAAACAAAACGGCTTCAAGAAAAGTGCAAAACGTCTCTGTATCTTTCAACATGGTTCAGTGTAAATGTAATAATGATAACTATTCATTGCCCATTATTTTAGCATAATAACTTGTTTATGAAATTAAACCCATCTTTACTAGGCACCAATCCTTAGCCATCTCTCAGTAACTCATGAATAGGATGAGCCACATGAACCTCTGTCTCTAAGATGCTTCCTCTTTTCTCTACAATCTGCTCTGAAAGATCTCATTCACTGAAAATAGTCAGAGAAACTCATCTTTCAGGTTTTTTTGTTTGGTTGGTTTTGGTTGGGGTTTTTTGGTTGTTTTTTTTTTTTTTTTAATACATTTAATGCACCTAAACCCATGCACCAAATCATAAAGAGAGCATTTGGATAGATAGTATGTGCTCCATTCATTCTAATATTAGTAAATTTACTGAGCCCTACGATGTTTCTGATGTTTAAGAGGATATTCTATTACTTATTTTGAAATAAACACCTATTAAAGCCTTAGGGAATCTAATAGCTGCTTTCTAAAACATGGTCTTGGTGAACTCTTGCATTCATATCCTCCCGACTGTTATCACTGCTGTTATGCTGATCCTCAGAATTAAGATCAACCAAACTTGACAAAATTATTCACTGATGATGCTGGATTTCAAATGAGGGAGCATTGTAAAAAGAAGAAAGAAAAAACCCATATATGCTTTAATTAAAAAGTAAGCAGTATGCAAAAATTAAATAGGTCCCATTACGTGAATTAAGAACCGCATTAATGTAGATCTTGACAGGTAAGTATTAAAAAGCAACTATCAACGAGCTCATCTGACACTAATAAAAAGATTGAAAAGCAATTATCAACAAGCTCATTTGAGGATAACAAAAAGATTGGTCAGGTGACATGGACAGATCTCTTCCTGGAAAGTAACAAACAGGGAATGCCATATTCACGGGGAAAGGGACAACCACCTATTTAATAAAAAAAAGTCCATCTACAAAAGCTGTGATGGAGGTATTCCAAATAATTTGTTCCACATGAGCTCCTACTACCATGCTGTGGAGAAAAGAAATGGAGCCATTACTGCATAAATCAAGGAATGAGTTAGGAAAGGAGCACCATCTCCACAGAATGGGATTCCCACCCAAAGTGACAGAACCAGGCAACTCACCGAAGCATTTTAAGCTCCTGGGCAGCCTTCAGAATTATCTCATGCTGTCTTTGGCTAAGGACCATCACTCCTCCCAAGGACTGGTCAGAGTCCAGGTTTGAATCTGCTCCCAGCATATCAGAGGAATGTGAAGGTGGAGGAAGGGATGAATCTGAATGGTCATCCAATGACCGCAGTCTGTCTCCATCATCTGGATACCACCTATCCGACAACCGCTCCCTCTCCCAATCAGTCCTTTCAGGAAGGTAGTCTTGCTTCTCCCGCCATGTGTCATATCTCTCTGGATACTCTCGAATCCTCAGCTCCCCCCTGTCTCGGAGGTCTCTGTCATAATGATCTCTGTTCCTATCCTCCCTCCACCTATCTTCACGGTATCTGTCCAGAGGTGGAAGAGGTGGTAATGGTGGTAGAGGGGGGATATCAAGGTCACGATTCCCCATTTCTCTGTCATCCACAGGTCTCATGTCCCAGTCTCTATCCCATTCTCTGTCTAAATCTTGATCATAAACGTCTGAGGATCTTCCAGTCCTATCTAGATCTCTCTCTAGTTCCCTCTCTCTTGGCCTTTTCCAGTCATCCCACCATGAATCTCGTCTGTCATGATCAGATGATAAAGGAGGTAGTGGTGGTAGGGGAGATAATGGAGGCAATGAATGGTGGGATTGCAACCTGTCATCTCTGTCATATGCATCTACAGAATCATCCTGATAATCAGAGTTGTGATCTCTCCAGTATCGTTCTCTTTCCCAGTCATCCAATCGTTCATGCTCCAAAGAAGGGTCATCTTGACTATCTAAAGGAAATTCCTCCTGCATTCTATCATCTTCATGACCCCAAGAACTCCTGAGTGTCTCATCTCGATGGTATGGAGGCAATTTGTCAGGGTCATCTCCTAGGTGAATGGGTTTATCTATATTGCCTGTTTCAGATCTTCCTGCTTCCCTCTCCCGGCTACCTGCCCTCCTGATGGGACCCCTCTCCCGGCTACCTGCCCGCCTGACCAGGCCCCTCTCCCGGCTACCTGCCCGCCTGACCGGGCCCCTCTCCCGGCTACCCGCCCGCCGCATGGGTTCCCTCTCCCGGCTACCCGCCCGCCTGACCAGGCCTCTCTCTCGGCTACCTGCCCGTCCCCTGTCCCGACTGCCTGTCCGCCCAGCTAGCTCTCTGTCTCGGCTAGAAAATACCCTCTCATGGCTATCTGACCGTCCACCCAGTCCCCTCTCTCGGCTGCCAGACCGTCCATCTGGCATCCTCTCCCTGCTGCCTGACCGCCTATCTGGCATCCTCTCCCTGCTGCCTGCTCTCCTGAACATCCCCCTGCCACGGATGGATGCCTGCCTAGCCTGCCCTCTGCCTCTGTATACATATCCTCTGCCACGGCCATCGTCCATCCTGCCCATTCCCCGGCCATGGCCATCATCCATCCTGCCCATTCCCCAACCACCGTCCATCCTGCCCATCCCTCGGCCACCGTCCATCCTGCCCATCCCTCGGCCACCGTCCATCCTGCCCATCCCTCGGCCACGGCCCATTCCCCAGCCACGGCCATCCCCCTGGCCTCTGCCACGGCCATCATCCAGTCTGCCCTGGCCCCTTCCTCTGCTTACTGGTCCCTTGCCTCTATCTTCGTGCATAAACGGCCCTTTCCCTCTGCCTTCTGGTCCAGGTAGGCCCTGGGTGCTATCTGAAGCAATCAACTGGCTGTCTGGTGAATCCAAATCCTGATTTCCTGTTACAGGGGTTACTGCACCGCCTGTTCTTGCAATACCTGACTGCAAAGCTACAGTGTTACTAGAAAGGGATGTTGATTTCTGGTTCTGAATAGGTGGAGTAGGTGCTTTGGACTCTTCCACTTGCTGGTTAGGATCATGTGAACTCCATGTCCACTTTTTAGGAGGGTCTGAAATAGTTTCTTTGACTTCAGGTTTGGATGGGTCCTGCTGAGTGTTTGTCATGCCCTCATTTGGCTCAATGGGGCTTTCATTCTGTGCATCGGTAGTAGACTGTGTTCTGCTTACACTCTGCTGATTGCCAGCTACGTCTGTAAAAGGTTCTTTGTTTTCTGACTGTGAGTCTGTCTGTGACTGCTGCTGCTGCTGTCCCAAATGAGGCCTGGGCCCCCTCCACCGTGGACCACCAGGTCGGGAACCATGTCCATGTGATGCATTTGTCGAAGTATAAAATTGTGCTGCTGGTCCTCGTGGGATAGTCCCCCATCTACTTGTAGACTGTCCATCTGTATTCTGTCGGTCAAAACGTGACCTGTATCCTTCTGAGCGCTGGGAGTCAAAACGAGGCCCTCTCTGTCTTGAGCCTTCAAATTTGTCATATCCTCTTCCTCGAGGTCCATCAAATCTATAGATGACATAATGGCAATTTTATTCAAATGAACATGTCAAATTAAAATCCTCTAAAAGAGAGTTTCACACACACCCCCCACCCCCCTGTCACTTCTAACTGATGAATCCTAGTGTGCCTTAGGATTAATCTCTACTGAACCAGTGCAAAAGCACAGAGACATGTTCTTCAATTCAATATTGTCCACTGAAGACCAGTTTAAGCCATGTACCCTAAAAGGAAAGTTAGCTTAAATATCTCAGGACTGAAACCTGACTGACAAAGAAAGCTGGCAAACTCATCTGAAAAAAAAGCTTTCAGCTGTCCTTTAATGGAAGTTTGGTTGCAATCGACAACTCTTGTTGAACTTTTGTTTTGATAGTATGCAACAAGCCTACTTAACTATGCTGATGAATGCCGTCTAGAAAAAAAATCTTTAAATACAGATCCTTTCAGAAAGTGCAATAAACTGTGATATCGCCAAGTTCCATGCAAGGTAATATACCTAAAACAAATACATTTTTACTGCATCACTTTTTTAATTCCTTTTGAGACCACGTACAACTGCTATTGCTTGAATATGAGGAAATAGGTCAGGCAAACTAATGAAGAATAATTCTATTCTATTTAGAATGATATTCTATCATAATTATCATTTATCAGAATCATAAATCTATCATATTTAACAAGGCTGATCTAGTAAAAAATCCAATCTTTAAACATATGCTCAAATACTGATTTACGTAATAGACTAGAACAAATCAAATTCATTTTACACAAAATAGAGAAGTTATGTCTGAAATCAAGTTGCACGGATGTTTGGGATTCACAGTTGTCTCTCACTGGATGGGGTCAGGAAGGCCAAAGCATGACTGGAGCTGAACTTGACAATGGACACAAAGAGTAATAAGAAGGGCTTCTATAGGTACGTCAGCCAGAAAAGGAAGGTCAAAGAAAGTGTACTGCCCCTGATGAACACGACTGGCAAACTGGTAACAACTGACAAGGAGAAGGCTGAGGTACTCAACAACTTTTTTGCCTCAGTCCTCACTGGCAACCTCTCGAGTGGATGCACCGCAAGACAGGGACTGTGGGAGCAAAGTCCCTCTCACTGTGAGAGAAGATCAGGTTTGTGACCACCTGAGGAACCTGAACATACATAAGTCTATGGGACCTGACGAGATGCATCCCAGAGTCCTGAGGGAATTGGCTGATGTAATTGCCAAGCCACTCTCCATGATATTTGAAAAGTCATGGCAGTCAGGTGAAGTCCCTGGTGACTGGAAAAAGGGAAACATTGCACCCATTTTTAAAAAGGGTAAAAATGAGGACCCTGGGAACTACTGACCTGTCAGCCTCACTTCTGTGCCTAGCAAGATCATGGAACAGATCCTCCTAGACAGTACGCTAAGGGACATGGAGGACAGGGAGGTGATTCGAGACAGCCAGCATGGCTTCACCAAGGGCAAGTCTTGCCTGACCAAGCTAGTGACCTTCTATGATGGAATGACTACATCAGTGGACAAGGGAAGAGCTATGGATGTCATCTATCTGGACTTCTGTAAAGCCTTTGACACGGCCCCCCACAACGTCCTTCTCTCTAAATTGGAGAGATACAGATTTGATGGATGGACTGTTAGGTGGATGAGGAATTGGTTGGATGGNCGAGGGAGGTGATTCTGCCCCTCTACTCTGCTCTGATGAGACCCCACCTGGAATACTGCATCCAGCTCTGGCGTCCTCAGTACAGGAAAGACAGGGACCTGTTGGAGCGGGTCCAGAGGAGGGCCACAGAAATGATCAGAGGGATGGAACACCTCTCCTGTGAGGACAGGCTGAGAGAGCTGGCGTTTTTTAGCCTGGAGAAGAGAAGGCTCTGCGGAGACCTTATTGTGGCCTTTCAATACTTAAAGGGGGCTTATAATAAAGATGGGGACAGACTTTTTAGTAGGGCCTGCTGTGATAGGATGAGGGGTAATGGTTTTAAACTAAAAGAGGGCAGATTTAGACTAGATATAAGGAAGAAATTTTTTACAATGCGGGTAGTGCAACACTGGAACAGGTTGCCCAGAGAGGTGGTAGATGCCCCATCCCTGGAAACATTCAAGGTCAGGTTGGACGCGGCTCTGAGCAACCCGATCTAGTTGAAGATGTCCCTGCTCACTGCAGGGGGGTTGGACTAGATGACATTTAAAGGTCCCTTCCAACCCAAACTATTCTATAATTCTACGGATATTAATTCATTACCGCCTAGTTACCAACAGCAGTTGACTTGTTGCAGAATTTAGTGTTTCAGTGAGCAACTTACCAAACAAGATTATTTATACAACCGCAAAGAATTTTAATAATCCTGATAAGTTAACACAGTGAACTGCCTTTTTTTAGGGGTAGGGGCAGGTCAAGATGAACAGGAAGAGAAAAAAGAAGAAATTACAAAGCGCAGTGGCAAGATAACTTAGATTTGAAGGATCAGCTTTTACATGGAAGGTATAGCTAGACGGTTGGATGCTGTAAGACACACTTCATCCCCAAAATTCTGAAAATTAGTTTAAGCCTGTTCTTTGGAGTTTCTTGAGAAAAGTTAATTGCTGAAAAGAGGTGAAGGGTGTGTGTGTGTCTTTTTATATGCCTAGTCATTACCCGAGACTTTTTAGCCGGGATGGCAGCAGGTAACACACTACATTTTTAATTTATCCCAAGTTCAGTTAAAAATTTATTAGGACTCTCTTTTCTACTAACTATATTGAGAAGAAACAGTAAACAGATTTTTGGGAAAGCTTTGACAAAACCCTAGAATGGTCATGCAATCACAATATAGGAATGCACAGAGGTTACAGCATCATATACCATAAGTATGCTCAAAACCAGAGCTCCTGCATGTGCATTCTAGAAATTTTTTATTTTCTATAGCCTATCATCGCATATCACTGAGCTCTAAACCAATGCACATAAAAGACATGCACTAGCAAATCATGAAAACAGTCTGTTCAGAACCATACATCCAACAAATCCCCAGGACCAGAAACAACACTTTTTAAAAACCATCAGGAGGTAGAAAATTATTCAAAGTTATAAAACATTCATTTACGTTGCTAGCAATTCATGAATTGTTATTCATGAATGATCACTTTGGAAGCAAAGAGAAGGGAAATAAACATGAAGATATGATTGTAAAGTCTAGCAGAATACGTAAGGATAGAAACAATTTAACAGACCACCACTGTTCTTTGATTCAGTAGGTATCACATCAACCCGTCATGAACTAATGACCAGACAGAACAGATGTTGTTTTTGCAACCTGATATCACGTCAAGTATGAAAGAAAAACATTCCAAAAACAAGATCTTGGATTAAACCATATAGCAAGTATAAAACTACATAAAAGACATAGAACACTAGCTTTTAGAGTAGCTTTACATTGAGGCAGCAGGCCATCCACCTGATAAAATGGAGATTTAAATTTGAACAAAACTGTATCTTACCAAAAGAGAAAGACAGCAACCTTCAAAACCAAGACCATCATCATGTAGCGCAAAAGAAAAAGTGGCAAAGAATCCTAATGGTAGGATCCTAAGGCTCAAATCTTCATTACTTTCCTTCTCTCTCTTTTTTATAATTTTTTGAATGTTAAGTAATGCTACATGTGTAGAAAACCATTGACTTGTACTTAAGACAAGCACTACCTCTCTTACCAAACAGCCATTTTGAAAAGTGCACTGAATAGGACAATCACATAGTTGCAGATCTCTCTCACACTACAAGTTAATACTGGTGAACAGCTTTGAATTTTCATTTCTTTCTGCAATAAATCTTAGATGACAAACAAAGAGTACTTTTTATTGTTTCTAAAAAATAAATAGCATCTAAATTGCCAGTAACTAGCTACGTTAGTATATTCAACTGAATATGTATCTGAATATATATCTGAATACTTTCCTGAATCCCTTTCAGAATGCCTACATTAAAGTGCTACACCTTAAAAAATAGCAACACCTTAAAAACTACACCTTAAAATAGCAACACGTTAAAAACTATCCTTCAACATTTTTGCTTTAGATTTTCCTAAACTGTGTTCCAAGTACCACAGACAAAATGCTGAGAATTTAGATCACTTTTCATATAGGATCACTCTTTCAAGTGTGAGTTATCATCTTCAAACTAAGGACAGCAGACATATTAAGTATTTACAACAGTTTTCCTATTTTCACAAAAGGGATATTATGTCTCTGGGAATGAAAAAGGTGCAGTGTGCCCAAGCATTTTACTAGGAAAAAAAGAAAAGCATACCACTCTAGATAACGCTCAGGTGAAAGGCATCTATCTATCCTTGCTTTAATAAGATCAACAGAGAGCATGGTGTACATACATTAAAAACAAAACCTCCACCAAACAAGCACACTTCACACGACCTCAGGAAGATTTGAGAATAAGATATATGTTTCATTTCTTAATATATACTGAAAGTCTTGTAGCCTGGAACATGTATAAATCAACAAAAACATCCTTACCTAGGGCCTCTGGGGCCTTCAAAACGTGCTGATCTGGGAGGATCTGGAAGCAATCCACCCGACCTCACTGGTTTATCCTGCATGGTAGGTGCATGTGTTGAAGATACTGCAGAAGTGGCTTTCAGTTCCCCACACCCTTGCTCAGATGAAATAGAGACAGTTTGTTTACTAAGATGAACTTGAGACTTTCCGTGGTCTGAAGAGCCGAAGGATGAACTTACTTGAGAATGATAAGGTGAATAGACAGTTGAACTAGCTATTTTTGATGCATAGGTACCAGGGGTAGGAAGCAGAGCTGGCCTTGGTGTCTCAGTAGATTGACTGCTTTGAGAACTGGATCCTGAAGGGACAGAGGAATTAGATAACTGAGAAACAGAAGAGAGAGGTGGGGGCACCAGTGGAGGTGTAGTTGAAGGTAAAGTTGGAGGCATAATAGGAATGCCACTTTGAGTGGTTTGAGAATATGGAACAAATGGAGGTGGCAGCGAAACATTTGCAGGATACTGATTCTTCAGATTTTGGAGTGAGCTCACTTTCTCCTGCAGATGGGATTGAGTGACCTTCATCTGTTCATCCCATGCTTTCCACTGTTTCTCATACTCTTGAAGCTGGTCTTTGTGCGGGTAGGTTTGAAGCTGATGCTGCCACTGTTGGTTCATTGATCGCTCCCAATCTTTATGAAGCTGCTGGAACTGTTTTTGTTGTGCCTCATAATGTCGCAGCTGCATGTCCACTGACATTGTCTGCAACAAGAAGACAAGAATAGCTTCAAAATACCATCTTAGTTATTTTCAGAGCCACATATTTCAGTATCACTTGTAATATCACAATTTCTGACTTGGGCAGAAGCTTGAGGAAGAACTACACTGAAACAAAAGCAAACACCAGCTGTGACATGTAAAGTCATTGTGACAATTTACACATTTTATGACTAGAGGACATTTATGTATAAAAGGGGTTTTGGGTGGGGTTTTTTTTTTTTGTTTGTTTTTTGTTTTGTTTTGTTTTTTTAAACAAGACAGCTGAAGAAAGCTATAATCAAAGGGCTTCAAGCTGTATTATTACTGGATGCTAACAATGGCTAAAGCCCAAATCAATCTTCACACTTTCAATATATACAGTACATGGCTATTTCTCAAGGTTTCAGTTTCTGCTGTTAACCCGCTCAGAGTTGCTTCAGCTGTCAGCAACGATTTTTCTCTAAGCCTTTACCAGATCTTCTTATTTGCACAATGAAGCTTCTTTCAAGGAGGTACTGTCTTTCATTATGTGTAGATACAGGTCCTAATATCCATGGCTTGATCTTGTCTGAGATTTTTAGGGTTCACACTTAAGAGATTTTTTTTTTTTTTTTAAACAAGCAGACAGCCCAAGCTACAAAGAAATGCTTAATGTACAAACTCCACCAACCCAGAAAAATCTGACTCAACTCTCTAATACAGTAATCAACTTCTACCTAAAAGCTTAAGGTTGTAACGCTGATATAATTATCCAAACTTGTTATTAAGACTTCTTATTTTATTTCACTGATTATTTGAGTAAAAAAATAATGTGAGACAGTGATTTGCTTAATTACTTTAACTGTGTGTTTTTGGCATCTATGTTTACTTCATCATTGTACATATTTATTTTTGTACTACATAATGTTGTAAAAAAAGCAGCTACCAAATTACTCCATGCAATCATCTGTTTACCTGACCTTTCTCCTGAACTGTTTCTCCAGCAGTATAACATTCAAAGCTGAGTAAATTCAATATTGTGTTCAGCTTTGCTCCTGTATCACCCAGGTATGTCTGACAAATCTTATGACAAGTGTAAAGTTTTGTATTTCTCATCCTACTGAAGTTTTATCACCACCTGTCAATTCTTTTTTCATTCTGAAGTTGAATGACAGTAGGAAAAGGGGATATAAACTTCTAGCCAAGCAGCAAAAGTAGCTAGACAAATGAGCCAACCAGGACAAATTATTCAACTACTTGTTTTTCAGCAGACTATGAGCGCTAGATCACCCAGGAAGTATATCAAACACCATCTCCTTAGTGGTTCACCTGTAAGTGTGGAGGCTGTTGCATGATCTGTTGATACTGCTGTACTATCTGCTGCAGCTGGGCATGCTTCTGCATTATTCTCTGATATTGAAATCCAACCCGGTGGTGGGGATGCTGCTGCCATTGAGCTGCTGCAGCTTGCAATTGCTGCAATCTCAAATCTTCCTCAGGGTCATCGGGAGGTTCAATATTGAGCTAGAGAAAAAGGCAAATACTATAAATAAAGGAAAGCTCCTTCTGTCAGAAGAAAAAACACACTTGGTCACTACCCAGTCTACAGGAACTTTCTCAGTGTTTGTTATTTTATCACTCTCTAGTTCAGTGTTCTGGCCACCCACAGCTTCTGGAAGGCAGATTTTTATTTCATTTATTCTTAACATGATTAGTCTGATCTAAAGGTTAGGCTGATGGCAATTACGGTATTCATACATACAGAAACTACCTACAGGAAAGAGATTAATGCAGATCTGTTATCTGTTGCTCACAGCAAATACAATGAGACAACAGTGCTTTTTCATGATGAGATAAAGTAACTCCGAGTGCATTATTTTTGCCACTTGGTAGGAACCCACACACTGTAAGTTAAAGTGGAGCACATGCTGCAGAGTAATCTACTACCCTACAGTAATCTGTTCAAACATCAATCATGACGTCCATCCACTATGTAGTAACTTTTTAAGCATGCTGACAAAAATATTGTGTGCAAAGTTCTTTGCTTTCAGACAAACTACAACAGACAGACAGAAGGGGAGGCAGAACTGACAAACTGCCAGAGAGGAATTAAGAAATAGTGTCTTAAAGATAGCATTCCTCATCTACCGAGTACTTGATTTTGCACTTAGGTATCACAAAGTGTTTCTCATAGACAAAGATGACAACGTTGGGGAAGGTGCAAGTGAGTCAAGCTCAGACTCGCTTGGTGCGTGTGTGGGTGACTATATAAGTCTATAGACAAGGAGTGTATTTTTATTTTTTTAATTGGTGCAGCCTTAGCAAATATTCTTTTAAGAAAGCTTTACCATATTTAGTTATTGTTACACAGTATACACAAGAATTTGATGGCATTATTCTCCTGTTTCTTTGTCCCATCTAGCACAACAAATGGAGTGGCATCACTTTACCAAGCCTACCTGAGTTTCAGTGGATGTAAGAGAAGACTCGTCTTCTTTGGAAGCTGGAGGCAGGGATTCATTAAGCAGAGGAGGTTCAGACTGCTGAGTTGAAGCACTCATTTTCCCTTCTTCAGACTTTGCTCTCTGCTCAGATGCATCCTTCACTACTGGACCTTTCATTTGCTGCTGTCCCTGAGCATGGGCTTTTGCCCTTTGCTGCAGGCTAAGCAGGTGCTGCTGGTACCAGTATTGCTGCTGTTCCTACAATAGACAGAAATTTTCTAAGACAGCTTTCATGGGAAAAACCATGAAAATTACTTCATGATAGTCATGAATCATGACGTCATCTAGAATTATACTCTAGAAAAGTTTTTAAATCTGTTTTGAGGGAAAACTCACTTCATCATCAAGAGCACTGCAATGGATGTCAGAAGATCGAATCAAAATTCGGAAATCGCTATGTCACGCATAGTACCCACAGCAGAATTTATTTCCTATCTCAAAGAGCTTACAGCTAAAGAGAACAATAATGGAAAGCAGAAAGATGGCCAATAATAAGCCAAATAACGTCAGACATGTGGTAAGTACCATACTTATTACTTTTAGTGCTTTTTATTCCTAACAACTATAGGTACTTACTATGAGACTTAGATAAAATGAAGGGAAAATGGAGGACAAGTATAAGTAAAGGAGCAGTAAAGAGAAAAAAGAGGATATGTACAAAAAAGATGAAGAGGATGAACAGAGAACACAGACATCAAGTAGAGTGAAAATGACAGCTGAGAAATTGTGGTGGAGACGTTTGAATAAAGGCTGTGGAAAGGAAAAAGAACAATCAGAACCAGCATATAGTGAGGATTATTTATCATCTGAATTCGCATTAATTCCGATTCATTCAACAGCCGAAGAGGTAAATAGATATGGTAGCACCCAAAAAATTATCCATTTAAGAAGTGATCAAGCTTTCAGTTTTAAATATTTCAGGCCAGAATTAGAGTACTCTGGGCAGATGACAGCAGCTTCAAAGCACTGTAAGCTGCCACCAACATAAAGAACAAAAGACTAAAGATAAGTATCTCCACACTTAAGTAGTGGTGCATCTTAAAAGAGACCTGAATAGGAACCAACAGTTCCGTATCTCTTCCAATACAAGAAATATCAGGCATCAAATCAGACTAGCAGGACACAGATTTAAAATATGTAGGAGGCAGATCTTCACCGACATGGTCTTGTGCTACCAAAGTCCCTGCCAGAGACAACTGCAAGGGCTAAAATTTTGTGGATTCAAGACATAGCTCCATAAGCTCATAGAAAAAAAATCTACATATTTTTAAATATAAAGACACCAGTTGCAGCTAAGGCAGCTCCTATACTTTAGGGAAGTATTGCTATACACTTGATTTTTAAGTTATTCTCTTAAGCATCTGCTTTTAGTCACTGTCAAAGACAGAATGACAAAACACTGTACCTTTGGTCTGACCTAGTGCAACCATTCTTGTGCTCTCATGTCAACTCCACCACCTCTGAGAATCTGTGACTGCTCTACATCTTTCATATCCTCTGTTCTTCCCTTCCATCCAAGCATGCACAGTTAAGAAAATACACCTATGTAAAGCCCACTCAGAAACAGAAAAGAATCCAAAAGATGCAGGTATTTTAAAATATGTGCGACAACAACAAAGCGGTAGGTGCTGTCTGATGAGATTTCTCAAAACTGAACCATTCTGCCTACCTTAAAACAGGTTTAAAAAAAGTGCAAGCTTCCTCCAAAAGCCTAACTCATGCTCAAATCAGGAATGATGTTTTCTATTGGTAGCAATCTAGCAGACACAATTAAACATGGAGCTGTACTTTTTAAAAAAAATACTTCCGTAAAACCGTAACTTGGAGATTAGGTCAACGAAAGGACAGGCTATGCTTCTTGGAATTCATGTTGATCCTGCAATAACTCTTGCCAAGGATCTTTTTAACAAGAATAAGACTCAGAAGAGCTGTCACGGCTTTGGGTGGAAGATGTGCATTCACGCTCCAGCATGGACTCCCTTAGAAACCTTCAACAACATGCTGTAATAAGCACAACTTTCAACACCAGGGAGGAGCATACATCCCCAGCTATAGAAAGGCTGATTCAATTATCCCTCTCAAAAGGCATTATAAGGTGATTTACCATGATAGTACTCGATGCTATGCTTGGTGAGCACCTGTTCTACTGCCAAAAAATTGTGGTCTCCACAGATCCATTTTGTTTCCTCCTCATTCTACCAACTGGACAAAGGGCTAAAACTCATAATATGACCAGGGCTTCACACAAAGAGCTATGATAATATCCTGTCACCTATTTTTTGCAGCAGATGAAGTCAGTGACACACATATTACAGGTTCTATCTGAAAAGCACAAGAAAAGTGGAAAGGTAGATTTCTACAGCTTAGTTTGAGCAAAACAGAAGTGCTAGCATAGAAAATTCCTGATGGCGAAAAGTTCAGTTATTTGAGTGCTTGTCTCCTCACGATGACTGTCATTCTTCAAGCCCGGTTACAATCCTTAAGCCCAAGGAACACACCAGCATCAACATATGCCTTTTTCCATCTTTGGCTGACCAAGAGACTACGCCTGTTGCATTGTACAGAGAACACTGAAACCAGCACTATCAGCTCCTGACCACAGGACATACCACCAAAAACGTTAATGCAGAGCCCACACTGACAGACTACTTCAAAATGAATTTAGGTGCCCCTAGGCCATAACATAATACCTATTTGGGGGGACACTCGGTCCTTTTCTGGTAAAGATAGCAAAAGAATGGTTTAGCACCCTTTATAAAACAAAGGAGGGATTTTAAAGAGTGCAGCAGTCTGCTGAAAGGTGACATGGTAAAGCTAAGGTGGCTTTAACAGATGTAGATAAATGCATATTTATGGGTACAGATGCACCCACACGTATTTGTTTACTATTGTAAATAAATAGCAGCATACAGTACCCAAATATCAGATGGAGCATTAATGAAATACCACAGGTATTTTAACAGGACTTGACAAAAGATGCATCTGATTGTAGAGAAACACAAGAATCCAGCAATTTAATCCAACTGTACACCCATGTAAGAAACTATGCTAAACTCTCAATATTGTCAAGGCAAAGAGCGGCATCTTATTTTTAGACAGGAAAGGGAAATAATAAAACACTAACTCATGGCAAATTGCATAATATTTTCTATGTTAAGAGAAAAACACTGATCTATTTGGCTGCTGCCACTGTTACTGCGGGATGAGAACAGAAAGAATTGTTTTCAACTACCAATGTAAACAAGGGCTTAATAGGATCTTATAAATGACAAATTACAGTATTTCTCTACTCAGCTTTTAAGACCATTAGCAAGAAAGCATCACTATGCTTTGCTTTTCCTATTCCTATTGTGTAAGGACTTGTTGCTCGAAATCCTGTCTCATTTTACAGCCTAAGATAGCCAAAATCGTACCAATCTGTTATAATGAATTTGTGACCAAAGTACCATATTCCTTTTGAATTAACACTGAATTGTGCATGAGAGTAAACAAACTCCTCAAGACAGAAGTTGTTTGTATAAACACTCATAAACCTGACAACATAAACTTCAGCAGTATTCTGCTTCTTCTATGTGTGCACCACAATAATGCATTACTTGCGACTCTTCTGGAAAGGAGAGCGGTTGAGGAACAATTAAATAACATTAATGAAATTTTGGGCTAAATAAGGGGGAAGGAATTACAGTTTACTGTTCAATCTTGAGTTCAATAATTTAAGAAGTCATCAAGCAGCCTCAATACTGAATTAACATCACTTTCTACACCTGATTTTTCAATGTTTTGGTTTTGTCATTAAAAAATTTAATGAGTCCCATTGCTATCACTGTAAAAGATCAACTAGTACTGCCCAAAACCTTTGTGAAATTAAATTAATGAACTGAAAGCACCACTTTGCTAGGCAGTGATTAGTTATACGGTGCAAACTTAACAATGACACAATCCCAAACGTATTCAGGTATTGGTATGAAATTTTAATGGACACAATTAAAAAGGTGTCCCAGTGATTAACAAATTTAAAGTGTCAGTGACTTCAATATGATGCAACAGGATTTTTGCAAACAGCTTCAAATCAGAATCCTAAGACCAAATTGCCAAAAATAGATGTCTTTTAAAGTCAATTTAAAGCATGCACTTTAATAAACAAACATGCTTTGTTCTTGCAGCTGCATGTCTACCAGACGACCCTAAAACCATGCAAAAGCCTCAGTGAATCTGACTGATCTGTATACATATCTGAGGACCTCAACACGTCTGTCTCTTTGTGCACGCTTAACCTTAAGCAACTGGATTGTCCCTAACTTAATGCATACAAACGGTCACATCAAGTTCACTGGAACTGCTCACATTTAGGAATTGAAGCATGTGAACATTTTTCAGGCATTTTGGCCCTAGTGTACAGATAAAAAGCACACAGCATTAGCAGTAAAAATATTTTTCACCTCAAAAGCATTTCAGAACATTTCCCTCCAATGCCCCATACAATTTTATACTGGAAGATGAAGCACGTATAGCACAAAATGTGTAAGTAAGGCTAAGTAAAGAGCAACTCCGTACTACGACAGAAACACTTTTGCAGCTTTAGCTATGTGTGGCGACATTAAAATAGTCACAATTCTACACCGATCAGACAGACAACTGAAACACGACCCCATGAGAAAACTAAATGAAGAAATCACTGAAGACAAGAGGCACTCATCCTGCAACGTGCAATAAGCAAACAGACCGTTGCATCTCACAACAGGCCGGATAAAGTCAACAGAGGTTCGGTGCAGGTCACCCACATGCTGTACTGTGGAAAACAAGTCTCCAGAGACCAGCAAACCCCCCCAAAAAATTGAATTCAGCCGGGAGTTAGACTTTTCCCTAAACAACTCCTTTGCTCTTGAAAAACGACAATTTGTGACATCCCGACAACCACCACCGGATAAAGAAGTATTTACGGAGCCTGGCCTGAGCCGTGCCATTCCCGGACTTCCAAGGGTTGCGTCTAAACCCTTTAAGCATTATGCAAATACGGCGTGTTTATTAACCCTCGCTAATTACGGGGAGACCTTTGCAACACCCGGCACCCGCCAGCAGTTAATGGCCACCGCTGCCCTGGCGACTGCCTGCTGCCCGCCGGGGCCGCAGGGGCGAGCGCGGAGGCGGCGCTGCCTTACCTGGGGAGTCATGGTGGAGGGGTCCGGCTGCTCGGTGCCACCGGCCTCCTTGGCGGCACCCTGCACGGCCTCCGGCTGGGCAGCGGCGGGCAGGGACAAGGACGGCTGGGGGGGGGG
>WAAD01016726.1:35375-47403 GCA_013389945.1 Fregata magnificens
CGGCAGGAAGCGCGGCGGGATCCAGCTTTCCCGGTTGGTTCAGCCGTGCCCGTTGCGCGGCGCTGCCGGTGCTTCCGTCGGTGGCGCGTCGGGGAGGTTGCGGGGGCTGGCGCCGGTGGGAGGGCCGCGGGGTTTGGTGGTACGGGCTGGAGGGGGAACGGCAGCACCCCGATCGCCCTCCTTCCCCCCTTCTTTTCTGTTCTGTGGAGCTGGGGGGTTACGGAGGTCTTCCGCCCCCTTTCTTAATCTTGCTGGGCTAAGGCTTAACGTCATGCCGGTGTGGCTGCGCTCTAGCTCACGACCTTCATGAAAAGCAGTGGGTTGTCATTACCCGTAGTTCTTACCGACAGTTGTGACCTGAAGTCCTGGCAAACGAGCATAATTTCAGCTGCGCTTTCTGCAGCCACAATGGCGTAGTCTGACCCAAAATATCTTTTCTGCACATGTAAGGAAACCTTCTCCAAGTTCTTGGACAAGTCCCGGGCACGTGGTTTCTAGCACCCCGTGCAGGGCAGGATGAGAGATGGGCCTCCCTGTTGTTATCTTTCTCCTGCAAACTTCTGGGATTAGTGGGAACTTGTAGCTGTTGGTATCTTCCAAATGCAACCGGTTTTATCTGGTGTGCTGGTCAGAAAAGGCAGCTACGCAGCCAATGAGGTACTGTGCAGGAGTTTCTTCCTGAAGCGCTAGCCTCAGTAGAAGTGTGGCTGAGGCTTCAACAATGAGGAAGAAAATTAGACCGAAAGGAGAGTCGGGTTCGTTAGGGAAACCATGGCTGAGCTTTCTGCCTGGGTGATCGTACCACCGCCTGGCTTCATTGTTGGTTAAGGAAACACAGTTGGTGGGGCTCCCCTGGTGCTGCTTAGGTGACCCAAGTGGTTCAGGTGAAGGAAATAATCAAGGAGGAAGGGAGCAATCTGCTCTCCCTGCGGGTGCGTAGGGTGGCAAATGGCTGAACGTTGTTCTGGCTTGGGAAGCAGATCTGGTGTCAAGATGAGACCTGCCTGAAAGTTGCCATCTGGCTGGCTCGCTGTGTTTGAGGAGGACAGGAGGAGCTCACAGCCCTGGTGGTGGTTCAGTTGCGATGAAAAGTCCTTAGACGTAGGCAGTTGGTGAAGGTCTCCCATGGTTGTTTTTTTTTTTTTCCTGTTGTCACTATTTTATTTGGCTTGTGTGTAAATGCATACGACGATTCTAGCCCTGATGGGAGAATGACTGTTTTGTATGGACACTGGCTATTGATGTGTCTTTTGTCCTTGACAGCTGATACTGGAGCCTGCTCCGTGGCTTTTGAGCTGACTCCTCAGTCTTCTGTGGGTATATTTTAAAGTTAGGTTCCCATGGGCATTCCTGTTTGTTGGTTTGTGCGTGCTTTACTTAGTGTGAGAATACACCGTGCCTTTTCACTCAGAGGAGAATTGTCGTCTTGTGTGTGGTGTGAGACGCACTGGCCGTTGGCGGTGGACGTTTGTGCACGTGGATGGAGAGGACGTTCTGCTCAGAGATGAAGGGTTCTCTCACCTTGGTTGGATGAGGTAGCATCAACCTGCAGAAAGGTTTTAAACCCATCTTTCTTCTTAATTTTTGAACTTGTTAAGGGAGAGAAGAAAGGAAGTTAAATTTATCAGTGCACCAAAAAACCAAGGGGCACAACAGATTTCCTAGGACCTCAGTAAATCAGTTCTGTATAGCCTGGCCCCAACTGGCTTTGTAGCTGTAGCCACATAAATATGCCATCACTGTGTCATAGTTCCTTTTGTATGTGCAGCTACACTTGTGCTTCCTTCTGGAGCTTTGCCTTGTGTTCCTCTGGCTTCACAGCAGCAGTAATACAAACAAAATGCATTCCCATTATTGGCCTTTCTTTCCTTGCTGACTTGAGAGAAATAATGGCACCAATGTAGTTTATTTTATGATTTCATGCTGTATGTCCCAATTATGCCAGTACTTCTTGAGTCAAACCAAGGTGAAGCTTTCCAAATCCCCATTTTCCCTGCAGATGGCAGGAGACCATTGCTTGCTCTGTCCTTGGATCAAAATCACTAAGACCTATCGGGCAATTCAGCATTTTTTTCCCAGCCTAGCTATGATGGCACCTTATGTTGCTGATTTTCAGAATTTGTTTCCCAGATTGTTAGCTGGCAGTTCTTAGCACAGATACTGTTTTAATTTAGATCTGCATTCTGAGAAGTGAGTGGCAACGTATCTTGGATACCAGCTACTTGTGACTAGGTTCTTTACCTCGATGCATCCCAGCTGCAAGAGCATCCTTAAAGCTGCTGGCAGTGTGTATCCTAGAGGGAAGATGATTGTTTGACAGCCACTTCATCTCTGGTGGCCACCTGACTTGGTGTCTTGTTTACCACTTCATGTAGAGATAATGAAACGAGAAGTTGCTGTGCTGATTGAGGGAGATAACTAATTCCCTGTGTCCAGCGAGCTCTGAAATTCTGCAACCCAGATCAAGAGACTCAGGCTTCAATTGACTTAAAACCCCTTGTAATTGAAATGATGGGTCTTTCTCTTTTTATGCTTTCGAGAGAGAGGCTGTGTGACTTGTGTGCTTTACAGAAGGGAAAGAGGTATGGACTGAGTCAGAAATAGCTTGGGTAGATGAACCCAAGGTGCCAGTTTTGTGTGGATGGTTTTTTGGTGACATGAAGAGACTGGTTCTGTAAGATGCTAGAGCGAGATCTCACAGATTCCCAAACATTGATAAGTTTCTGTGAAATTCCTCAGCTGTGTGGGCAGGAGCCACACACCTTCCACAGCCAGGCCAAGCTGGAGCAGAGTTTCAACCAGGCATTTGCAGCACAGACAAGTGGACATTAAGGACCATACGTTTCAATGACGTCTTGGATATGTACTGTGAAAGGACTAAAATATCAAGGATATTGCTAGGTCTGTGATTCTTAATGCACAGAGATATGAATTTAGAAACCTGAAGCTTCATCTAGGAGGAGAATGAGAACCTGTGCCCTGGGGACAGCAACATTGTTCGCTCAAGCAGAGGAAAGAAGAAAATACCTGAGTGGGTGGGATTTTCCTTGAGATGCGGGGGAGGAAAAGACAGCAAGAGTCTGGCTGCTTCTGCAGCGCAATCAAAGAGCTTTGCACAGACTTACCTGTTGGCTTTCATATGAGTTAGAGGGCTTAGTGGAAGTGTGCAAAGGCAGCCAGATCTGTATGATTATTGGGACAGAGGGAAATAGGACACATCTGAAGAGGGAAGGTAGATGAGGGGGGAGTGAGGAGGAAGTGGCAGCTGAGGCGGTGGTATGGCAGGCAGGAGGAGCCTATCACTTACATCCCCAGAAGAGGTGGCTCTACAGACAGCTGCTGTGGTGAGCCTGGGTCTGTTCATGTCATTCTCACTCCTTTATATAACCTGTGTTCTGAATGAGTAGATACCGACTGTGTAGGCTCTGTGGTTTTTTTTCTGGCATACATCCTGGTTTTTGTGGGCTGCATCAATCCTTGCTGTTAGATTCTTATTTTTTTATCTCAATCCTGACAGTAAACTGTAATTTAGTGGATACTGCTGCTGAAACTGAAATGCCTTATGAGGATACTGGTTTCCTGAGCACCTAAAACATCAGCAGCAGCAAAAATTATCTAGTTTGCTTTAGGGTCCAAGAACTTTCAAAGATTTTTTTTTTTTTTTTTTTTTTAGGCTTGACTATAAATAGCCCTCTAGATCTGGGCAAAATCAGTTTAAGAATAGTACATGGCATTTTGTGGGGTGTGAACGCTTGAAATGGTACCTGATCCTTAGCACTCCTCACGAATAGCACGCAGGTTCTTGGCTGCTCCGTGAAACCCGTGAGCCCGATGAAACCTATGGAGGCAGGATGTGTTTTGTTCCATCTTGAACCTGCTAGTTTCAGGGGGTCATACACCGAAATGAGATTCTGACAGGTGGAGCTTGAGGATACAGCAAAGCCTAGCACCTCATCAACAGCGATACCTTTATAGCACCTCTTCTATGGATTTGATGTCTAGTGATACTCTTGCATCTTACACCTCTCATGTGTTTCTACCGGCAAGTTTTGTCCACGCCAATGGAGAGATCTAACTTTTCTCTCTCCTTTTCTTCCTTTTCCAGGGAAGCTAGCAAACGACAGCCTACAGGGAGCAGCACTGCAGGACAACTCTTTTCAATAAAGAAGAAGAAATTGCTGTGCTCAGGTCCTCACCTTTCAGCAGTGATTCTGTGATGCAAGTTCCAGGAGTTTCTCTTTCTGTGATAATCTTCGCCATGGCGTCTTCTTGCTGACATTTGCCCCAGTGTTGGGCACAAAGAGGAAGGATGCTGAAGAACGGGTACCCCCCTTTTGGCTTTTAGAACATGGGCACTTGCATAAAGGTATGTGATTGCTCTTTGGTTGGAGGGGTGGAATATCTGTAGAGGCCAGCAAAGGGGATTTGCTGGGCTGGAAAGTCATGGCTATTGTTGAGAGGAAATACCTCATTTAAGCTTTCTGCCTGCTGATGTCCATTGCTGCTGCTGTTGAGATGACTGATGAATAACTCCCCTTTTGTGTTTGTTNGCTTGAATGCACAATGTAGCTTCTCACTAACTGAATGGTGACATGGCGAGCTATATTGTATGCATTAGTGTATGCCAAATTGTTTGTCTAATTGTCACACACGTTCCTTGCTGCTGCTCTTGTTCCATCTGTCGGCTATGTCTTGTCAACCAAACAGCATGTTGTTGTTCTGGGTGTGGTCTTTTTACTACATGTTTGTGTAGCACTCCCCTCAGTAAGAACGTGATTCTAGATTGGTATCTCTAAAAATTGCTGTAATCTTAATAGTGTACAAAACCAAGGTTTTAGCTTTTGTCTTGATCAGCGAGAGTTTCAGCAGAGAGCTCCACTTTGCAGAAGTGCGTAGGAAAATACAGATGGACTGTTTTCCAGTTGCATTCATACTTTCCGTAGTAGAGTTACAGGGCAAAAAATGGATTCAGCTCTGCCCTAGAAAGATTTTGTTTGTTCTGAACAAATGGGGATGGTCTTGTCCGCAACCCTTTTATTCCATAGCTTTTTCTTCCAAGGTTGCTGGTTGAGAGTCAGCTTCTGTCCATTTCGGTGGTGGTTTTGTGATGTGCTTTCATGGCAGACTAGAAGTTAACTTTGTGACTTGCAGAAGCAAGTAGGTGTGAGAGTTTAGATGAGTGGCTTTTGGACGCTGCTGTCGAAGTTGGTGATCCTGTAAAAAGTAGCTTCTTCTTGCAGTACCCAGAGCCCGCTCTCACTGGTTTCTGAGGATAATGTTGTCCCTCTTACATCCCTGAACCTGAATGGGAATCTGTGATGGAGGGAGAACTGTTCCTTGTAGCATGCTGGGCTGTTTGCATATTTCACAGTCTTATGGAATAATGCTTTAGGGATATCCTTGGAGAGGAAGATAGATGATCGATAGGTATTTATCTGAGGAATCATAGATTAAATTTAGGCCAGTGCGTGTGAGGAAGAGCCATTGGACTGGACTTGGCCTATTTTGTGTTCTAGATGCAGCTGTGATCCTCGGCTGTGTGTCTCACCGAAGGGACCTGATGTTTTACATTATTGGTAAGTGAAGGAAAGGCTGCCACTGTATTTGTTGACCTTTCCATAGGCTTTAGAAGGGTTTCTTGAAAGCCTGTGCTTTCATGTTAGTTCAGAGCCCACCTAACAAACATGAAGTTACTGTCACCCCACACTGTGCCCTCCACCTGGCAGACTTCCCTCTCCTCCATTCTTCTTGTTCCTAAAGTCCTTCCATTGACCCCATTCCTAAGCCATCCCCTTTTTCTTTTGAGAACTAGTGCAGGGTTGTTGCATCCGTGATGCTTCTTAATCCAGTCTTAATGTGATGTGTAGGGGTTGTGTGGTTATGTGACTGTTTTCTCTTAAAGGAATCTCTGTCGTTCTAATTTGCAACTCAAAGGGAATTCCATGCTTCTGTTGGGATGTCTGCTAGCCATACCTGAGACTCTGTACCACCTTTACCTATTTCCTCTGTTTGCAGTCATTTGCAGAGATTTAAGGGAATTGTTATTCTCTAACCTTACTTGTAGCAGAACACAAACCATAAATGTTCTCACAACAGCTTCCGCCTTAAACACCTAATTTGCAGTTGAGTAGAATGTCATTAATAAAAGGCATCTTGGGCTGATGCAGAGGGGATTTTGGTGCCTGGCTCAGCCATGCTGCTGCAACCACCCTCTGTTCTCTCCTTGCTGCAGGTGGGATCACGGTGTTTGTGGTAGCTTTCTTCTTCACCATTAAGTTCCTCTTTGAACTTGCCGCACGTATAGTCAGCTTCCTTCAGCATGAGGACCGGGAACGCCGAGGGGAGCGAACTATTTATGACTACGTGCGAGGCAACTACCTGGATCCCCGGTCCTGCAAAATCTCCTGGGATTGGAAGGACCCCTATGAGGTGGGCCATAGCATGGCCTTCCGAGTGCATGTAAGGGAATATTTCTGTTTCCATGCAGCTTTGGGGGCAGGAACAGAGGTCTGAGTTAGGGATGGGCTCTTCAAATGTTTTTTGTTGGGGCCAAGCTGGATGTAATTTAGGAGTAGGAAAGCTATCTGTTTATGTCTTCTGCCCCCTGTAACTGTGTTGCAGAACTCTAAGTGCATATCTGAGGTTTGCACTCCTTAAAATCTTATCTCCCTCTCTTTAGAATCCTCTGCAGAGCCGGAGGAGACTAGGCTTGTCCTATCTACTGCTTCCTTTACTGGGAAGTGAGTGGGCTGAGCCTTGCCTTCAACAGACTTGGTGCTATCTTTTGGTTGTGCAGCTGAAGTTGGGAGCATGGGAGCGGGCATTTTACCAACCCAAGGGCTGTAAAGCTTCATGGCTGCTCCCCGTTCCTCCAAAACTGTGTGTTATTCTGTCTGACCTGGAAAAGCCTGCCAAGGACTCTTTTTTCCCTCCAGTTGCAAAAGGCCAAGTCTAGGGGAATGGGACAAGTATACAAATAAGATGGGTGAGGGGCCTGAACACAGAGTTTGGAGCTTTGGACAAAGTTTGAACAGATTTTGCTGGGTTCATGTGCCCACCTTTCTGCCCCACCTTCCCCACCCAGAAGGGTATCAAAATAAGAAGAAAGGTTCAGCTAGGTTGCCATATCCATCCGTCTCGGGAAGGCAAGGAAAACCCTTCTGCTTAAGGGTGAGTGAGGAATTCTAACTCCAGGGCAGGCAGTGAAAAAGAGCTGAGGGGAAAGGCACTTGTTCTGTTCCTGCTATTTAAATTTATTCCTGTCACCTTACTGACTCTCACTCATGGCAGCTCCAGCAATGTGCCCTCATGCTTGTCTCCTGTTTGCTTAGCCCTTTATTCATCAACAGTAGCTGTTGCATGCACTGGTTTCTCTCACTGACAGTCAAGATACATACTACTTCAGGCCCCACGCCCTCCCTTATTTAGAAGCAGGTAGTAATAGTAACCTTCTGCTGACTTCAGGCTGATTGCAGATGACAGGCAGGATCTGGCCCACAAGCTGCCAGCTCCTGAAGAGCCATGCATGTAGGGTTTCAAGGTGTAATTCTTTCCTTGTAAGGAAGTACTGGTCAACATATGTGACTTTCTGAAATTGTCCAGCAGATCACTTCTGTGATTGAGCTGCCTGTGATTTTTATCTAACACGTTGTTTTCATGCTGATGCTTCTTATCAGTACAGACTGGGTCAGCTCCTTAGGTCAGCATCTTCTCCACACTGGCTTTCTATAACAAATTGGGGAGAGCTTTTCCAGAGCTTAGCTGTACAAATGGACAAGATCTGCTTGTTTCTCTGGAAGGATGTGGCTTTGCTTTTTCCCTTTTGGTAGTGGGTTCTCTTGGTTTCTGTTCTGATATTGCACTAATAGTGCAGAGAAGAAATGCTTAGAGGCATGTTATTTTCAGGGCACTTATTTGAACCCCAGCACAAAAGAGAATGAGGTTGTTCAGTGCCCACTTGTGCCCTGTTCGCTTGGGAGAACACAGCCTGCGTGACAGAGCTGGCTGTTAATTTATTTTTCTTTGCTGAGCTGGGGTTCTTGCCCTTGTTTCCCCAAGGTGACTTGCTTTCTCTTCCTCTGTGCACTGCCTATTTTTGCGGACCTGGACTTATCCATTTCCCATGCAGTTATTCTACAAAAATGGGCAACCCTTCCCTGCTCACCGGCCTGTCGGGCTGCGAGTTCACATCTGCCATGTGGAGCTAGCAATTGATATTCCTGTAACCCAGGAAGTTCTTCAGGAGCCTAATTCCAACGTGGTGAAAGTGGCCTTCACTGTGCGCAGGGCTGGGAGATACGAGATCACTGTAAAACTTGGTGGCTTGAATGTGGCCTACAGCCCCTACTACAAGGTGTTCCAGCCAGGTAAGGTCTAAGTGGCCCTGTAATGATTCAAAGTAGATTTGGGGGTATTGGAGGCGGTTAGGTAAATGTGTTTCCAGCTAAAGTAGGTAGGTGACAGGGAAAGAGTTACCCTTCACCATTTTCCTCTTGCCACGTGTAGATCCCAGCAATAGACCCATGACTAAAACATACTTGTGACTACCAATATGTGGCAAAATAAGAACTGCCTTACAGAGCAAGGCATTAGTGCTGCTTAAACTCCCTAACCACTTGTGTCATGTACTCCATTTTGTAGCAAATTCTTCATGATCCATCTAGTAGTCAGAGAATGCCTTTTGTGGAAGTATTGAGTTATTTGTATCTGAATAGGAAATGCTGTCATGATTTGACTCTTTTCCTCTTTTGAATACCCTACTCTATTCCTTTAAGCTCCTGGAGCAGTTGCTACCTTTGATTACACACTTTAAAAACATTTCCTGTTTATCCATTTTAAATTTGTTTCCTTTACTGTTGTTTTTTGACCCAATCTGCATCTTTTCTATTTCATATACGTGTTCATTGAAAGTACCAACTTGTCAGCCAACTTGTACTTTGTATCTGCAGTGGGAGCAAGTATTTGAAGGTTAGAATGGAGGAAAGAGCATTCTTTAGAGGGCTAGTAACTGGGTTTACTTTATCAGTATTAAGTTTCTGACCCAAGGCAAACCCTGTGCACCACACCGTGTATTTCAGAGCTCAGACATTTTGTTTTTTGAATGTAGAAGGATAGAATGTGTTTAGATTTCATCCATTTTCAACAGTGGTGTGCCCCTAGTTGCTTTTCCTTTGCTCTTTGTAGCTTCACCTTGGAATTTGTTTGACTCTAAACTGTTGTTGTCTGCTTCAGGGATGGTGGTTCCTTCCAAAACCAAAATTGTCTGCCATTTCTCCACTCTGGTGCTGACTTGTGGGCAGCAGCATACTCTGCAGATAGTTCCCAGGGATGAGTATGACAATCCCACCAGCAATTCTGTGTCCCTGATAGATGAGCACAATTACAGCCTCTCCATCCATGAGGTGAGTGCAACCCCATCCCTTGCTGTTTGACTTCGGTGAGCTAGAGAGCCTCCTTTATTAATTTGTTTTCTGTTTAGCTGGGTCCTCAAGAAGAAGAGAGCTCTGACGTTGTGTTTGAGAAGTCTGTGGTGTCCAATCGGCAGACTTGCGAAGTGTTCTTCCGACTCACCTTGCACTGTAGGGGGTGTTTCCATGCCTGCATCTCCTACCAGAACCAGCCCATAAGCAATGGTGATTTTGACATCATTGTTCTAAGTGGTGAGTCAAGAGCTATTCAGTATTCATTCTCCAGGTGTCCTCTTACAAGATGCTTTGCACACTCATGTAGCAGAGCTAAATGTGGCTTCCCTGCAGGCTAGCCATGCTTAATTGCTCAAGGAATGCCTAGTAATTTAAAAATGCTAAGGTAAATTAATTTGCTGCTGACAAGGGGGATCTCTGAAGGCTGATGCTATAAAAGCACGTGCATTTTTTCACCTATCTCAGAAGGTTTACCTCTGAAATGAGGTGATTTTTATTGCTTGCTAGTACTTGACATCTGAGCCATAACATAAGTGAGCCAGTCATGTATTGTATCTTAAGCTATATGGATGAAGAACACAGCATGTAACCTATGTGCTTTTTTTACAATTTTATAATTCCTGGTTTCTTCAGGAGTAAGCCAGTCTGCAATGTGACTGTCTTGTGGCTATGCCTTCAGGCTGGGGCTCTGAAACAGAGGTTCTGTATGCCTTTTTCCATTTTTCTTGAACCAGTCATGGTCCGAAGCCAGGACAAACTGCCGTCTTGAAATCTTTTCATCCCACTCCTGGGTTCTCTTTATCAGAGTTTCACTTGACCAGGTTCTCCTTTGGATGTGTAGCCTTTTCTTTAAAATCATAATAACTAATTTGGTGGTGGTGTGTGGATTCTTTACTTTTTGATTCTGGTCTCCGTTAGGATTTACACAACTCTTTTATATCTATTTCCCTCAGAGAATGAAAAGAACATTGTAGAACGCAATGTGTCCACCTCAGGTGTCAGTATTTACTTTGAAGCCTACCTTTACGATGCTCCTAGTTATACCAACACTCAGTGGCAACTTCCACCAATGCACCTGAGCTCCTCCCAGCGCCGTCCTTCTACTGCAACTGAGGATGAAGATGAAGATTCTCCCTCTGACAGCCAAACCCCTGAGAAAGTGAAGAAACCTAAAAAAGTGTACTGCTATGTGTCACCTAAGGTAGATATCACAAAGTTACGACTCTTGAGTGCATGTTTTAAGTACACTGCAACTGAAGAGCTTCCTTGTACCCTATATCTTAGCTCCAGATTTAGGTGCCTTGGTTTGGTTAAAAAAGGCTAAGGCTACACAGCAAACTTGAAGCTCATGACTGAGAATAAAGTTAAAATGCTTCTTGAAGTTTTAGGACTCCATGTCTCTTTCTAGGTCTGATCCAAAGCCTACTGGGAATTTTCTCACTGATTGTTCAATAGATATTCTGTTTGCCTTTCCTTTGCTCTGGTCAGGTCAGACCTGCAATTCCCCTTCTCAGTTTCCGATACCTGTAGATCGGAACTTAGAGGAAGACACTTCTCAGATTTTATGTCTTTGTCCTGTTTCCTGAATGTTTCAGGGAAAAGAAAAGGGAAAAAAAATGGTCAGAGGACAAAGGGTACATGTGTAAGTAGAAGAAAGAGGATTCAAGCAAGTGAAGAGAAACTGAGGATTCTCTTATAGTAAGAATATGTTAACAGAAAGTATTACCCCTTATTATTGCATTTGGGGAAACTAGAAAGAAAATTCCACTAAATCTACTGATAAATTTAAATTCGCTTTGACAATATGCACCCGAGGGTGTTGAGAGCTGGCTGATGTTGTTGCAAGGCCGCTGTCCATAATCTCTGAGAAGTCATGGAGATCAGGGGACATCCCAGAAGACTGAAAGAAGGCTAATGTCACCCCCATCTACAAGAAGGACTTAAAGGAGGATCCAGGAAATTATAGGCCCATCAGTCTTACTTCGGTCCCTGGGAAAGTTATGGAATGAATCCTCCTGATGGCTACCACAAGTCAAATGAAGCACGTGATTGGGAAAAGCTAGCATGGATTCACCAAGGCCAAATCGTGCTTGACAAACCTGATCGCCTTCTACGATAAAGTAACCTGCTCGGTTGATGTGGGGCGAGCAGCGGACATTGTCTACCTGGATTTCTCCAAGGCTTTTGATACGGTTTCCCACAGCCTCCTCCTAGAGAAACTGATGTGTTATGGTGTAGACAAGTGGTCTGTGCGGTGGGTGGGGAACTTGTTGAGAGGCTGCACCCAGAGCGTGGTGGTAACAGCTCCTTTTCAAACTGGCAACCTGTCACAAGTGGGGTCCCCCAAGGATCAGTACTGGGCCCCACACTGTTCAACATCTTCATAAATTATCTGGATGATGGGATTAAAAGCACCCTCACCAAGCTTGTTGATGACACTAAACTGGGTGGTGAGGAGGACACATCAGAAGGGAGAGACATCTTACAAAGAGACCTGAACAGGCTGGAAGAGTGGGCAAGCAACAGCTGTATGAGGTTTAACAAAGACAAGTGCAAAGTCCTGCACCTGGGATGACATAACCAAAGATCCCAGTGCAGGCTAGGAT
>WAAD01016726.1:47806-81389 GCA_013389945.1 Fregata magnificens
AAAAAAGATGTGGACAGGCTGGAGGGGGTCCAGAGAAGGGCCACAAAGATGATCAAAGGACTGGGAAGCCTGCCATATGAGGAAAAGCTGAGAGAACTGGGTTTGTTCAGCCTTGAGAAAAGAAAGCTTAGGGGAGACCTTATCACCATGTTCCAGTATTCAAAGGGTGGCTACAAAGATGATGGAGACTCCCTTTTTACAAGGAGTCACATGGAAAAGACGAGGGGTAATGGGTACAAGTTACTCCTGGGGAGATTCTGATTGGGCACAAGAGGAAAATTTTTTCACAATGAGAACAATCAGCCGTTGGAATAATCTCCCCAGGGAAGTGTTGGATTCCCCAACATTGGACACTTAAGATTTGACTGGACAGGGTGCTGGGCCATCTTGTCTAGACTGTGCTTTTGCCAAGAAAGGTTGGACTAGATGATCCTTGAGGTCCCTTCCAGCCTGGTATTCTGTGATTCTACGATTAATCTATCAATCTGAATGCATTCTGAAAAATGCAGTGATAAATATCAAAGTGAAAGAGTAATCCAGGAATTGCTTTCCTGACAAAGAGAGAAAGAGGGCTGTGAAACAGTTATAGGATAGAGGGTGTTGCTAGTGATTTCTAAATCTCTGCTGCATGCGGCTCTAAGAACTGACTTTGGGAATGAGTGCTGGGTTCTCATGAGCTCAGCATCCTTTCATCCTTGGGGTATCGTTCTGGACTTCTGTACTCTTTCCTGGTAAAGGAGATCACCAGAAGTGGGTACTGTTGCAGGTTCCCTTTAGGTGCCAAAGTTAATGCAATTCTGATGCTTGTGTAATTGTATCTGTGGATATCTCTATATATACCTACAGCATCTGTCCTGTACACTTTAAGGCGTTGCTGTTCCTGTTTGCTTTGTTTCTGTAGAAATGCTGCTTGTCATTTTTTCCAGTCATTGCAGTGAGAACAGCCTTGTGCAGGAAATGGGTTTGTGTTTTGTCTAAAGATGCTAAAATTTCATCTTAGCTTGCTCTCCAGAAGGCGGCAGTTCCACAGTTAGTAGTTATTTGTTCTGGAAGAAATACAGAGAAGAAATGTCTGTCAGTCTCCTGGATTTAACAATTGCAAGTGCTTTTTAAAAGTTGTTTGAAATGGTTGTGAAAATTAGGGAGTAGTAGCAATAGTTCTGTTAGGTAGTGTGACTTTTTCAAAAACCTTTTTGTCAGTGCATTACAATCTTGTCCTGAATTCAGCCTCTCAAGTGTACTTAACATTTCCTTCCAATTAGACTGTTGATGTTCTACTGAACACAATGGCTTACTGCTGTAAAATCTGTGTCATGCTGGTATCCCACATGCGTCGTAAATGCACGCAGTAAAGTCTTACTGACAAGCTGCTTACAGTTCTGTACAGCTTTAAAGGTTTTTATGTATTGTGCCAGGGGAGGATGTCACCAAATGTTGCAGAAACCTGTCCCTGGGGTTGGAGGGAGGTCTGGCCTTATGGATCTGTCTTGTGCCTTGTGTTTCAGGGACAACCCTTAACAGATGTGTGACCTTTAACATTTTCTTTTCCTTGTGGTTACTCAGCAATTCTCCGTGAAAGAATTCTACCTGAAGATCATTCCATGGCGCCTTTTCACCTTTAGAGTATGTCCTGGCACAAAGGTGAGCCTCTTTCCATGTAGCTCTCACCGCACCTCCATGTTATTAGCTTGTGGTCCTTGTGAATGACGGTCTGATTTTGCTTTTGGAGAGAAGGGCTGCCACCCACAGAGCAACATCTTGTTGCGTAAAATTCAGACTTTGGACTTTCCTCTCAGTGCCTAAATTCTGCTAATATTTATGAATAGAAGCCAGTTGTATCACTCCTTCCTGCCTTTTGTCCCAATCCTAGGCAAAAATCTTTATTTCTTTGGCATTTCTCTTGTTTATTTTCCTCATAATCTTGCTAAAATGCTATGACTGTATCACTGAAGCCCCTAGGCTAGGGTGCAAGGTTTGAAGCAGCCTCCTAACTGGAGTGTGGATGCTTGAAATAGTGTAACCTGTTAACTGCATCTGCATGGGTGAGCAGAGAAAGTCTTAGAGCGCAAGGGGTGTTCCTCTGTCTACTGAACGTGCTGTGCCTTCTGCATGATGGGTTTACCCTTTCTTGCATCTTTTTGCTGCTAGTTTTCATACCTTGGTCCTGACCCTGTGCACAAATTACTGACACTGGTGGTGGATGATGGGATCCAACCCCCTGTGGAGCTCAGCTGCAAGGAGAGGAACATCTTGGCAGCCACTTTCATTCGCTCTCTGCATAAAAACATAGGTAAAGGGGCGGTGAGGTGGGTACAGTAGTCAGGAAGTTAGCACTTGAGTCTGCTAGTTTTCCTTGGGAATGAAGATTGTCAGCACTGAATGACCTCTGATGAGAACTCTGATTCCTGGAGTCTCGTGTTCTGTTCCTGTTGGTGCTTCCAGTTAACGTATTTCATTGTACCAGCTGTTCCTTTTCAGTTTGGCTTTTCTGTCAGGCTCTTTGAAAGTGCACCTGTGAGTATCTGAATGTTAGCAAGACTAACTGCAAACTGCCTTTAGAGTTCTGTTTCCAAACTTTGCTGTAATAATCTCAGGCTGTAAAGCTGGCCTGTGCAGTTAGTCTTAGGAATGCCTTCTAGATGTTCGAGGCGTTGACAGCTCAGGCCTGACTGAAACTGTCACTATTCTCAGGAGGCTCAGAGACCTTCCAGGACAAAGTGAACTTCTTTCAGCGAGAGCTACGTCAGGTGCATATGAAAAGACCTCATTCGAAGGTCACACTGAAGGTCAGCCGTCACTGTCTGCTGGAGTCGGTGAGTGTACAGGTCACTTTGCTAAAGCCCAGTGCTTCCTCCGTCCTTTTTCTTCTGCTCAGTGCCTAAAGAAATCCAAACTGGCAACCATGCTAAAAATAATTAGTCCTGTTTCAAGGCAGGTGCCAGTAGACAGCTTGAGATGTGAAAAAGAAAAAAAAAAAATCTCAAGGTACCTTCTCTGTGTTCAGGTTTGCTATTGTGTGGGATGCTGTGTTACAGCCAGTTAAGATCAGATCAATTTCTTAAGTAATTAGGAAACATCAGCTCTGATAAATTTTTAAGAAACTTGTGGCAGAGTAAATCAAACCATGAGAGATGTTTAGGGTAAATGCATGCATAGCCTGTAAAAGCAGGAAATCTGCTGGTGCTGTTCTGTCCCCACTTCACATTGGAACCTGAGGCCCAGAGAGAGACTATCTACCTGGACCAGATTTGGGAGCAGAACCTAGAGTTCCTGAGTCTTCACCTACCGTTTTTCTGGTACAGAGCCATTCAGTGAGATAAGCTGTCAAGTCAGGTGTTACTGAGCTGCATGCATGAAACTCTTGCATCAGCAGACTTCTAGTAGTGGTTCAGTGTGATGATAAAATATTCTGTAGGGTCCTTGAGATAAGTCTTCACCAATGCTGACCTGAGCTGATATGTTTCTGAAATTCAACTTAAGAAAGAGTCATTCATATAGTTCAGTTCTTAACTGACATTCTAAATACTGTGTATGCAGGGCAGGCAGTTATCCTGACTTACTGTTTCCACATGTGTCTCACAACAGTAATGTTATAAAGATGGAAAAGAACATTTCTGAGGAAGGCAGGAGTGGCTGGGATTCCCCTTGATTTACACTCAGTAAATCTGTGTTTTGGAATATTTTCTGCACGTATGAGCTTGCAGTGTTTATGAGATGATGTTTTGCTTAATAGCTTGCTACAAAATGACTTCACTTCTAAACAGTATTCCCATGACTATTTTTTCCCGCTATTTTGGAAATTCCTGCACTGTCATGAGCACTGGTGTTACAGCCTAGTAAGACAAAATAAATTAAGTGCCATAATAATAATAAATGTAAGCTTTAGCGTCCAAGGTTGACAGGCACAACGAATGTGACCAATGTGTTTAGCCCAGAGGTGTGACTAGTGTGATGCTCTAACCTGTTTGAACATAACCTAAGCCAAAGCTACCTGTATGACTGAGGACTGCTGTGTAGCTTTTTTAATTTTCTTTAGTTGGAATCCAGAATCGGGACACAGGAAGTTCTAGACACTTCAAATATTTTGTTGCTTTTTTGCATCGTGACCTGCTTTAAGTATGAACTCAGTGAACCCTTCAAGCTATTTCTAATGCTCTCTGAAACGTTCCTTTTTTAAATCTAACTTGTGGGCTGACAGTGCTTTACAGAAATTGCTCCTTCCCACATGCATTTTATACTTTAAGCAATACTGTACTGCAGCCTTGAGAGAGTTACATCTGTGCTGTGCTAAGACCTCACACTGGTTTTAAGATGAGCTGTATTTATGTGGATAATGTGTCTCATAATAGAAAATGAGGAATTGGCTTCTGTGGCTTTGGACAAATAAGAATTAGACCTTAGGAATTCCTAATTCTCAGTGTTACACTTTAGAGTCCTAGACTGTATCTTGGTTTTTGTGTTGCTTAAATTGCCCATCCACATGTGCAGGATTGCGTATTGGTTACGGGGTGCCAAGCAGTAACAGCTGCTGCTATTTTTTTTTTTTCCTTTCTTTCTTTGCAGTCTTTTAAAGCAACACGAAATTTTTCTGTTTCTGACTGGAGCAAAAACTTTGAAGTGATTTTTCAGGATGAAGAAGGTGAGTTATCCTCTGAATATATTTGAGGAGGAAGTGAAGGGAATGATGGTGGAATAGTTTTAGTTTGAAATTCTGGTTTCTTGTAGTATGTCTATCCTTTGTGCCTTTCCAGCCCTTTCACTTTCTCACAGATGTTAATGAATTGTCCTGCTGGTGCTATTCTATGCCTACTTTACATAGGGACCTGAGGCCCAAATAAAAAATATTAGGACTAGGTTTGGGAGCAGAACCTAGAGTTCTGGAGTCCCCGTCTGCTGCTTTTTTACTATGGAGCTGTTCACTGTGATGAGCCCTCATGTCAGGTAATACTGAGCAGCATGCATGAAACTCTTGAATTGATGACACGTGGATGACAAAGCTTGTTTTACCTTGTAGCTCTGGACTGGGGAGGTCCACGCAGAGAGTGGTTTGAGCTCATCTGTAAAGCATTATTTGATACCACCAATCAACTCTTTACCCGCTTTAGTGATAACAACCAGGCCTTGGTGAGTCTGCAGTTCCTATGCTGAATGTACAGAACTGTGTGCATTGACATGCTGCTGGTTAAATAATGCTGCTGCTAAATTCATTAAGTGGTGTGCAACCTTACCCATTCTTTAGCTTGCCTGCATAGTCACTTCCAGTGCCTTTCTCAAAGCTTTGCTTAATGATCTTAACCCATTGAAGTGTCGGAGAACTGGGTGGATGAACAGCAGAGGGTGGCCGGTCAGCAGGGAAGGCTGGATTTCTGGGCAAGAGGAGGTGGCATCAGAGTGTCTAGAGGTTTTGTTGGGTCTGAATGTTTCAGGATCCATTTCTGCTCTCATACAGCTTCTGGCCTGTGCATGTGAAACATTTTGCATTCTTCCTAGGCAGACTCAGGCATTTTATTTCTATTGCTTGGCTTTGAGGATGTTACAGTAAAGCTCCTGGGGCAGCCTGAGAGATGCAGTGACTTGAACTGGTCCCATACTTACTATTTGTGCTAGTCTTGTCTGGTACTTGGATGTTTCATTTTGCTTCCCCTTCACAGGTGCATCCAAATCCAGGGCGCCCCACATATTTACGACTCAAAGTGTATGAATTTGCAGGCCGCCTAGTAGGAAAGTGTCTTTATGAATCATCTCTGGGAGGTGCTTACAAACAACTGGTTCGAGCTCGCTTCACCCGATCCTTCCTGGCTCAGATCATAGGACTTCGTATGCATTACAAGGTAAAGCTTCCCAGCCTTGTCTGAAGCCTGTATTGGTCTGGGGAGAGGTTGAATGTTGGTGTAGTAGAAGCAGATCCAGAGTCCTGGTTAACAATGTGTGGTGTTTTTTCTTTTTTTTTCTTCTCTCCATGTCCCTGCCTTCTTTTTCTTTCACACAGTATTTTGAAACAGATGACCCAGAATTCTATAAATCCAAAGTTTGTTTCATACTGAACAATGATGTGAGTGAGATGGATCTGGTCTTTGCTGAAGAGAAGTATAGCAAAACTGGACAACTGGAGAAGGTGAGGGAGGCAGTTCCTGAAGGTGGGACAGTTTTTAACCCCTTCTGCCTGTAGCAGGGGAGGCTGAGAACTCTGCTGTGTGCTCCAGAAAATTGAGCTTACTCTGGGCAGTAGCTCCTTGCTTGGGTTTGTTCTGGTTGGGAGTTCAGGTTTGGGGAATGCTGCTGGTCACACTCATGTCAAGTTTTCTCCTGTTTTCAGGTGGTGGAACTGGTGACAGGAGGGGCTCAAGTACCAGTGACCAATGAAAACAAAATCTTGTATCTAAATCTGCTTGCGCAGTACAGGCTGGCCAGTCAGGTTAGGGAGGAGGTGGATCACTTCCTGAAAGGTAACATGCTGTCTGCTGTCTGCTCCTTTCTGCCTTTATGTCCCAGGGGGTAGCGCTTGCTGGTCTTCTCTCCTCTTCTCTTCCAGGTCTTAACGAGTTAGTTCCTGAGAACCTCCTGGCTATTTTTGATGAGAACGAGCTTGAGGTAATTGCTGCCTCCCTAAGCATCTCTATCCTTACTTCCCCTCCTCTCTGATAAATGAAGCGCTTCCTGGATCTGGAATAAAGCCAAAATGTTTCTTCTCTAAGCATTTTAAACATTAGTAATTTGCACAGGAGCTGTTGCCTTGTTTCCTGGGCTCCTGACTTTCTGACTGCAGTCTCTTGCCTTTCAGTTGCTTATGTGCGGTACTGGAGATATCAGTGTCTGTGACTTCAAGGCACATGCTGTAGTGGTAGGAGGATCTTGGCACTTCCGTGAGAAGGTAAGTAAAAGGGTTTCTCCTTCCTGCTTGCCAAAATCACTTATCCCAACTACAGCAGAAGACAACTTAAACCGGGAACAGATTTCTTGGTTGGAAATTAGGCTTGCAGATGGACAAACTGGAAGATTCGGGGGTCAGGGGTAGGACTGCACAGATTATGAAATAATGTTTCCCCCTAGAGATATCCTTCAGCCTGGCTGACTAGAGATGATGCTTAATCAGTTACCAGCAGGAAAAAATCAGCAGCAGTGGTCTTTTTAAGGAAATCCAACAAAGCACTAATTAAGAACAGTTCAGCAGGGAATCAGGAGGAATTGGTGGGAATTATCACTACTGAAGACGTTCATGGTGATCTACTTATCTCTAAGGCATGCTTGAAGATCCTGATTGCAGCCCACGTGGAGTGTTTGGAATTCAGTGCTGTGGTAAAGACTACTGATGTAGTAGCCTAAATTTGTACCCTGTAATTGTTCCCATCCCTCCCTGCCTTTCCCAGTGGGAGGGGTATGGGAATGGTAGCAGCTTCATTTAGAAAAATAATGGAAGCTGCCAAAACACCCAAGATGAAAAGAGATTGGGAGTACATGCTTCTAGCTGTAAACACTGGGATGGTTCCACCTTCCTGCAAAAGTACCAGAGGAAGTGAAAAAGCAAAAGATTAGCATAGTGCAAGAAGCAAATGAGCTTCTGCATTGTAAACCTATCTCATTGCCTATGCAGGTATTTCTAAAAATAAAATCTCTGTGGGGAGAGCAGAAGCCTTTCTGCTTTAAGGGAAAGGACTGGTGGGAGGTAGTAGCGTGGGTCATCTCTTAACTGATAAGAAGAAACTATGTAATATTTGCCTCTGTGTCACCCTGGTAAAACAAAAAAATTCTGACTGTTAGTAGAGCACTTGCTTGCAAGGGCAATTGACTGATCTTCTTGCAACTTGCCTATATGCTTATTTGATTTTCTTGGCTGACCTGGCTTTACCTACCCTGCTTCTTCACAGGTCATGAGGTGGTTTTGGACTGTGGTCTCCAGTTTCACGCAGGAAGAGCTGGCCAGGCTCTTGCAGTTCACAACTGGTTCCTCCCAGCTGCCCCCAGGAGGGTTTGCTGCACTCTGTCCATCTTTCCAGATCATTGCGGCTCCAACTCACAGTACTTTGCCGACAGCCCACACTTGGCAAGTATCCTGGGGTAGTAGGACTTTCTGCATTGTGCTTTTGGGAATGACACCAGCTAGTTGTGGTGGGCAAGCAGTGTTTAACATGTAACGTGCGTGATGCTCGTGTCAGCCCATCTAAGAGCAGCTGATGGGGATGGTCCCCTCTCAGATCTAGTCTGAATGGAATTTTTTTCTTTTGTTTTACAGTTTTAACCAGCTGTGCCTCCCTACTTATGACTCCTATGAAGAAGTGCACAAGATGCTGCAGCTAGCTATCAGTGAGGGTTGTGAGGGCTTTGGCATGCTGTGATTTCCCCTTTCCAGGAGACCACTTAGCCTCCGAGCTCTTCGTGGCAAGACCCAGGTTCAATCCTCTGCTTGTTCTCCTTTCCTTCACATGGCCAATGGAGGCAGAGCAAAGACTCCATGTAAAGGAATTTGTCATCCAGAAGATGTCATGTGGCCTTTCCGTATCCCAAATATGTCATCAAGAGCTCATCTTTTCCCTTTCCCTCATTCTCCCTTTGGTTCAATGTGAAACAGCAAAAGGACTGTGGTGCATTCGTCAAGGAGATATTGCACTTGATTTCCCTGCATCCTGTACACCCATCCTTCTGTGAAAGGATGAAGTTCATAAGCAGAAGTTAGTGAGGTGCAGGAGATCTGCTGAGCTGCCATTATTGTAGCTCTCTGGGAGGAAGAGGGAAGACCAGCATGGAGCTCTGCTGGAAACCTGGCTCACAGGAAGCCTTAGTAACTTTACATGTCTTGGCTCAACTCCCGCAGTGATGCTCCCCAATAGCTCATCTAACTCTATGACTCATGAAGAGTATAGGGTTGTCCATCCTTTCAGCACCTGACCCAGAAGGGTTTCTGATTCTCCTCCTCCATCTTGCTCTGGATGCTGCTGTCACCTGTGCCACAGAGAAAAATGAGCAGTATCCACCGGAGGGAGTAATCCAATGGGGAGAACAATCTCATCGGAGCACAAGCGCTGGCCCTGACAGTGATCCTGTACTACCTCCGCCAGGGTCCAGCGGCAGAAGCGTCCTTCTCCAGCAGTGGCTGGTAATGAGCCTCTGCAAATGAACTGGAAGAGGAGTTTCTCCTCCATTGAATGTTTCTGACAGTTGATGTTGCACAGGAAGCTGTCCCATGCCCTTGCCTTCTTTTCCCTTCCTCAGGAGAGAGAGTATGGGCATGAGTGTGATCCCTCAATGCTGAGCACCAATGCCTATCCCACATTCACCTTCAGGGTATGTATGTTATGTAGTAACAGTGACAGGTCGGTAAGCAGCTACAGTGTGCACTGGGCTTGCATTTGTTGTTGGGGTGATGGTACTGGGCAGAACATGGTACCTCCACGCCGACATCCCACAGGGTCTTGGCTTCTACCTCGATCATGCAGCAGCCTGAGGCTTCTCTTTCCCTACTGCATTTCAGGCAGAGTTTCCATAGGGGTGCTGGTGCCTGGAGAGCAGCTGGCTTTCTGTCCTCTCAATCTTCCTACCTTCTTTCTTCAGCTCTCCTTTCCTCCTGTTCCATTCAGTGCTGCTGGCTTTCCAGCACAAAATGTTAACTAGAACTTCACTCAAGTGATCACTCAACAGCCTGCACTCACCATTGTCTGGCTTGTGGGGAGAGGAGTGGGCAGACCAGCATGAGAAGTAAGCTTATGATTGGGATATGTTGTTGCTGGCAGTCCATTCAGCCCTTCCCAGGGAAATAAAGGGAAGGGGAATCTGGGAATCTTGATGAGTTCTTCAGTGAAGCAAAATTCAAGATCTTTAAGTTCTCAACATTCCCTTAGGCAGTTCAGGTCAGGAGTCAAAGGCTTGTGGGAGTCAAAAGTGTGAGAAACCTGCATTGCTACTGCCTGCAATGTAAGCTTTCACTGGATTATGGAATTGCTGGATTTCTTCCAGAATGGAGTCTCAGACTGGCATCCCTGAGCTAATTTTAGAACACCATATTAGATAAAAAGTCACATCATCCTCTTCAGCCCCCTTCTGCTGTCCTCAAGCTGATCTGGGCAGACTTCTGCACGGTATGGGTATTTTAAGATAACTGTGTGTGCTTTTCCAGTATAGCTTAGTTGAATTGACTGGGAATTGGGGTGAAACATTCTACATCTAGAAAATGTTTTTAAGACAGCATCTTAGCCATTCTTGGGCTGGGTGTATTACTTCTGTACAGGAAAAAAAAAAAAAAAAAAGCCATTTTGGTGCCAAAAAGCAGCCAGCTGAGCATTAAGACTACTCGGGGATTTCTTTGCCTTGGGAATTCATTCCTTCACTGGCATCAAGGTGCTGGGAGGCTGCCAGCTTGAGAGTTGCCACTGTTGCGCTCTGACAGATCACTTTAGTAGGGGCTGTTCTCCCTTTTTTAGTGCAGGCTCCATTCTGCAAGGTCCTGACCTCCTTTGGGTGGAGAGTATGGTACTGCTTTATTTACACCGCAGATGGCTTTCATGGTCAGTAGAGTTACAGCTCCTGTGTTTTCCATGCCACCATTTCACTGCTTTCTCCAGGGACCGAGAGGAGGTGGCAGTGCTCAGCTTAACTCCTGTTTGTTGGGAGGCGTAGCTTGGTGCTGTTCCCACATTGCAGCCTTGTCTTGCAGTCTCACCTGGTGAAGATGTTTCCAGTCTTGTAGCTATGGGCCAACTCTGCCAGTGACATCTTCCTCAGGAATCTTCTCCCTTCTTCTCTTGAGCTGGACTTTTTTATTTTGAGGACAAAGTAGTTGGACATTGGGCAGTCTTCCTCTGCTGGAAAGAGCTCCTAAATGCTTCTCATTGCATTGCAGCCAGCACCCCATGCTTCCCAGCAGCTGTGCAGATGCCAAGGACTTTCTTCTTAACACAAGTGCAGTCAGAACTGTGATGGGTGCTCTTTGTCAACTAAACCCATCCCCATTGTTTCCATGGGCCCCTAGCTGGTCCCACATTTCTGAGGTCCATCACAATGTTTCTAAACTTGTCTCTAGCTTTATACCCTTCCCCAGTGCAGTCACTTTTTATGCTGCCCTTAATACTGGCAACGGGGATGTGCTTTGGTCACCTATACTGTATGTCACTTCTGGCAGAGGCTCATTACTTTACTTTTTACCCTTTATTTATTCCCACTCAATAGAGGCCCTTCTGTAGAAATCTTTAGGATCCTGGTATCATCTCAGGTCCCGTGTTTCCTGAAGCTGCTTTGAGGTGCAGAGAGCCTGGCTTCAGTCTGCACCCGCAGGCTGTGTTGCATGTTTTTAGAAGCCAGGAGCTGTGGATGATACAGGTCAAATCCTAGTTGCCTCTGGTGAATTTCTGGCAGATTTCAGCCAATATTTGGAAGCCTGTGGTTGTAGTAGCTGATTTTGTAAATAGTTTGTATAATAAATAAAATATTTTAAAAATGCTGCCTTCTCAGCTCAGCGTTCTTTCAGGACTGTACAGAGGAAATCAAACTGGTTAGTGCTGTCTGTGGGCAAGGGGCCTCTCCAGGTCTTTGGGTGTCTTGCTGAGGTCTGCTGCAGGGCGGGGAGGATGGTTCTCCACCTGCAGCCTTTCAGGATGCCTGGCTGATCCCAGGACCTGTGAGCTTCTGGGATGAGGCAGGACTCTGGGCTGGGGCTTGCAGACTACTGTGAGGTCTCTCTGCAGTAGGCTGGAAAATGGGCTGAAGCAACTGGTAATGCCAGAAAGTATTTTAAGGACTCTTACGTAAATTAATAATGCAGTTGGTGCACTTTTTCATCTGACTCTGTATTACCTGACTCTTTGAGATGCAGGTATTTGTACTGCTTGTGCTTCACTGTACTGTCAAGAGGGTTAGATGAAGCCAGGAGAAGAGGGGGCGTTTGAGTCCTTTGCACCTTTTTAAGTTGTACAAAATGCTTTCAGATTGCAGGGTGGAAACAATGTACCTGCAAGTGTCTGCTAACAAACAAAGGAGTAATTCGTAAATTGGCAGCTTGTTGCCTTCAGGGGCAATATCCAATTTCTGTGAATCTCTGAGCTTGAGCTGTTCCCCAGCTCTGACGAAAAGCATTCAATTTATCACTGGTTTTCCTTGGACTTCTTTCTTTTTGTAGCTTAAGGATTAAAATCATAACTTTAAAACTTGAGAAGATTCTGCAACGTGATTCTGTGTCTATTAGCATTGCTTCCTGTAAAATGATGAAAACACTGTTTCCTGGGCTGTACGAAGATTTAGCCCAACTTCAGCCAGCATAGCATTGGCTGGCTGTGTGTATTCCACCATATAACTAGGGAGATGTTCTCACATATTATGAAACCAGCATCTAGCCTTGATTCTGGCTTTCAAGCCATGAGCACTAGTAAAGAAGAGAGTGAGCAGTGTATGTGAGTCTCAGGGATTGCCTCTGTAGCATTGTGCTGGGTCATGGTATTATTTAGAAGCTCCTTGTGGGAACAAAGTTGTCTTATGCTGGTCTTGGAGAAGACAGAGATTAGATAAAGCAGTGGTGAGCCTTATCAAGAATCCAGAAACTGAAGTTCCAGTGTCCCCTGGAGATCACAGAGGTTGTGAGTCTAGAGCTGCTGGAGTTGGGCTCAGGGCACTGAAAGGTGGGTGACTTTGTCTGCAAACCTGGCATGAGCAAAATGATATACAGCAAACCATGTGGACATGTCTGTACATGCCATGACCAGTATTACTCATGGGAAGGGGGCCAAGTCGAGGCTGGAGTTTTTGGAAACACTGTCTTGTTTGGGTGTGAAGGAGAGAGCTCAGCTTGCTGGATTACTTTAGCATGAAGTAGGTTCTAAAGTTTCTGCCTCTCTTTGCAGGATGCATGATATCGTCTGGCTGCCCACATTGTCCATCCTGATCACCGGTTTCTTGTGATGTCTTGGAGAGCAAGTGGTGACAGTGACCTGTTGCTGACTCCACAGCCTCCATTTATCCTGGCACCTGGCATGGACTTGGGGCTGGGAGAGAAATCATGCCTACGCACTTCATGCTGGAATCCTACATGCCCCAGCTTGTGTCTCCAGCAATAGCAAGGAGTTGCCTGATGTCTTGGGATCCTTGATTCCATACACAGCCACTTGACCTGAGATGTGTCAGGATGTGCTGCTTGGGAAACTGGATTTTTGTGCATTCAGTTCCTCTGCTCAGCTTTTTGTTTGTCTCAATTGTAGAACTATGGAGAAGGAATTTCTTCAGATACCTGAATGAGAAAACGGGGAAATGAAGCTTGATTTGGATAAGATTTCTTCTTGCTTTCATAGTGTTATGGCTGAGTTGGTCAGTTGGACCAGGCTGTAACTCCTGGCTCCCATAGTGAATTACTATGTTTTGTATGGTTTTGGCTGTTCTGCTACCATCTTGTGTCTGATTGACCTGGCACATGACAGCAGAAGAGTTTGAACATGTGATTATGGGAACTATAAAAGGAAAACACTTACGGGAAACAGCAAAGTCCACCAGAACCTCAGCCTGTCTTGGCTTCAGCCTTACAGTTCAGAATCTGAGATTTTAGAATCTTCCTCTTAAACTCTTTCCTTGTTTGTTTTTTTTCATTGAATGCGTGAGAAACCCTAATCTCTGCTCTCCAGAGCATGAAACTTGATTGTAGGAGGGAGGTGTTACTGCATGAATGTGTTCATTTTTAGACATAATTTGCTATAACTTTTTTTTGCAGTAAAATGAAACAGCTGTAGCTGAAGTTCACCCAAAATTCCAGATCAGCCTTTCCAGCTACCCTTCTGCAGGGATGGTGTGCTACAAAGTGTGTTGAGGCGTGGGCAATTGCACACGGGGTTGGAAGTGGGGAGCGCGGCCGACAGCCAAGCCTCTCGGCCTTGGTATAAAGCTGCGATGAATACAGACAAAGGCAGCGGAGCTCTTGCACCATATGAGGGATGGAGAAACTGGAATTGGCCTAAGGCTGCTCCAGAGTTTTCTCTGAGGCATGTGAAGGCCAGACTGAGTTTGGGTGGTTTTTGGGGGAGTGACTGTGCAGTGGCCAAGACCAAATTCTTCTCTTTCCCTCTTGAGGCAATTGTCTGATAAGCTGCGAGAAGTGTGTTGGCCCGTACTCACCCCTTAATTTAGGGATTTATGCTAACATAATTCTGATGGCCTGTAAACTGATGCAATTTTCTGAGTAATCGTAGAAATCTCATCTCTTACCGGAAGGAACTTGCTTGGGGCTCTCTTGTGCTTCAGTAGCTGAAGTGTGAGGTTGCCTCGAGGTGAGATAGCACCGCTTACGGCAGTGGGTGAAGAAACGCAGGGAAATAGAGTTCTCTGCGGTCTTCTTGGAGGATGATGGAACCAACTCCGGGGGGTTCAGATTTGTCTGGGGAAGTAATTTGCTGTTTAGATACAAGCTCAGATTTGTGGAGGCCTCTGTTGCTGGTGTAGAACAGACTCGGACTCCTACTTAGGGACAACTGGCAGCCCCTTCTCCCTTGTCTGTGACTAGAGCAGGCAGCAGTGATATGCAGCCTTCCCTCTCCTAGGCCCTTTCATATTGGGAACAACACGCAGTACACTGGTAGCAATTGCAGTCACTGTTGAAACTAAAAATTGTAGTACAAAAATGTCACCTTGGTGTCTTCTAGTAAGACATTGAACTCATCTTCTGCATGTTCTCACCCACTGAGAGCCGCTCGCTGGGCCACTCTCTCTTACGCTGACCAGTGTTGTCTTGTTTCCTTCTGCTCGCTCTCTTCTTGTTCATCTTCTGTCCTTTCTCTCCATCTTGTTCCCCATCCCAAAGAGCAGACAGTCTCTCTGTGTCCGGATATTGTATAGCTCCTTGCACAGTGGGGCCCTGTTTCAAGATGGGGGCTCCTAGTGCTACACAGTGTTGCTATTAAAGATCAAGGGCCTGGTTGTAGATGGCCCTAAGGCTGACAAGTTGGAGAGACTGGGCAGATGCTGGCTGTTCTGGTAATGAATTTTTTCCTTTTTAAAAGACTTTCCTGACATCTGCCCTGGTGCCCAGGTCTGCCACGCTCCCTGACTCAGCTCCCTGCTCTGAAGTCTGCTGCCCAACAGTCCTCCGAGCAGAGCCATGCCCTGGGCTCAGGGATGCTCAAGGTGCCTTGGTGCAGGGACAGGTAACAATGTGGCAGCCCTATTCTACCGACAGAAGGTGACTGTGGGTGGTTGGCCACCAGAGGGGGACCGATAGTCAACTTGAGCTGGTCAGGTTTAACAGTGGCCAACTTCAGCTCTCTTGAAACCCTGCAGGTTGGGTTACTGTTGTCTGGGGTTTCTTTTGTTCAGCAGACCTCTTAGTCTAGCAGATGGGTTTGCTGGCAGATTCTCTTGCTGCGTTTCTAACCCCCAAAGTGGAGCGTATGGGAAGTGAGCATCTAGGAAGCATCCCCTGGTTCGGCACAAGTCCCTGTTGCACCGCTCCCCCTTGGCCTTTTGTTTTCCAACAAGCAACACATTTAAAATTCATGAAAGGAAGTTGGATTTACATATGCATGATTAACCTGCAGCACTCTCTCTCAGGAGGCTCAGGACAAATAGCTTAGTAAGAATGATGTGCTTAATATGAACAAACAACAGCAGTAACACTAACCAGATTAGATGTATTCCCTCAGGTTTTGAGACACAGATTAGTCATAGGCTTGCCAGGGGAGAGGGAGTTTTAACGCATGGACCAGGAAAGCAGAATTGAGCTTATGCAGAGAGAGAGCTGATATTCTCTTTTTAGGGCTCATTATAACTAAATGGACTCTTTATTAACTGCAGGTACCACTGGCCTTTACAGAGAGCCTGGGGGGTGGAAGTTGACATGAGCTTGGATGAGTTGCAGTAGGTGACTGGAGCGTTGCGGCAGCTCCAGGGACAGGAGGGAGAAAGGACCCCGTTACCACCCTTGAGGGGCAAGTGTCCTGAAGTGGTCCCTGCAACAGGCAGTGCCTGCCTTGGACACTCTCTGCATCGGGTTGTTTTTGAGTAGAGCTGGCTTGGCCCAGCTGACCTCACACTTCGGAGTTAGCGGTGTCAGTGGCCTGTTAGAAGTGGCTTTGGGAATGTCTCTAGGAGCTGGCTCTGTGGTGCCTCAGCCCCTCCGGTTCCTCCTCCTGAGCAGGGCTGAGCTGCAATTTAAGTGCAAAGTGGCAGGGTTTCAGAGGAGCTGCATACCAAACACATTAGTGAGATGTAATGCACTTGGTGCTGCCGTGCAGGCTCAGGCCTGAGGCTCTGACCCTGATGGATCTGCTCCCAGGCAGTGTAAGGAGCAGAGTGAAAGGCACCAGGTCAAACAGCAACAGCACAGGGAGGAAGATAAAGAGTCATGGGACTGGTGGTGTTGGACCCAAGAGGCATCTTTAGGTTCTAGTGCAGAAATGCTTACGGATCAGAAGGCATCTCTCTGGCTGCATTTCTCAGCAGGATCCCTGCTCCTCAAGCACTCAGTTCAGCACTGGAGGTTTAGGATTGTGTGAAGAGGTAGTCTGTGGAGATAGATAGAGGACTGGAGTCCAATACAAGGCTGTGGTGTTGAAGTAGAAGTTTATAAAAGGCTGAAGGGTGGAGAGAAAACACACAGCTCCTCCTGATCCCTTTGTCTTGTCAAACAAGGTCAAAGCGACAGCCAGCAGGGATTGAAAGGCAACAAGTACATGGCTAATCAAAGCTGTCTGCTCCACAGATGGACTGAGGAAAGCAAGAGCTTCCCTCCCTGTCCTCCTAAGGGCAGATAAAAGAGTTTGACATGGATGTGGATAATGAAAACATCCATGGTTAAATAAGATTTAAAGCAAACAAACCTTCCCGCTTCAGGGCCAAAGCCTGCCTCTGACGGACAGGAGTTAGAAAGGAACTTTCTTTCTGCTTCTTTTGAAGCTAGCCACTGTCCTGTGCAGGATGCTGACCTGGAGGAGTGTTTGGCAGCTGGTGGTGCCCTAGGCAGGAAGAGGAAGGCAGTATCTACTTTAATCCTGTCATAGATGTCATACTAATCAGGGTTGAGCCAATTTAGTACTTGAATAAGGAACAGGCAGATCCTTCACAGAACTGGGTGTTAATGGCTTTCCAGAAACCCTCTCCCATCTAGGGGAGGGCCACCCTCAGCATCCTGCTGTGCCTGTAAGAGGGGCTGCACAGAGAAGGGGCTCTCCTTTGTGCCCTGTGGTCCTGGTGCAGCACCTACCGTGTTCCCGGTGGGTGTATCAATGTAGAGAGCCCTGCCAAATATGGTGAGAAGTCTGACGTGTTTCCAGAGCATCTAGGTGTCTGCTATTAGCCAAATTTCAGTAGTGTTGTTCTGTTCCCTGGATAGCTAATTTCCTTTATACTCCCCTCTGAGCTGTTGGATGAGTGTGAGGTGATAACAAAGCCTGAGCCTGGAAGGGAGCTGCGTTTTGGTGCTGGGTCAGGGAGCCCCACACCTGTGTTCTTACATGTCCTAGACCTGGCAGACTCACGGCAGGGAGTGTGCGCACTGCTCTGCGAGGCCAACATCTGCCCCGTACCCTTCTCGAGCCATGAACCCTGCTTGTAGATACAGGAGCACCTTTCTTCCTCTGTGGCCTCAGCCTAGCGCAGGTTCAATGAGGAGGAGGAGGGTTGTCTCCTGAAGCCCATCCTTGCTGAGCCCCATGGAGAGGTGGATGCAGCTGTGGTTTCTTCTCTGTCTCCTCACCTTCATCGCTCTCCCTGCATCTCATACCCTGCCCTGTTCTCTTCCACTATCGCTCTTTCTTCGCTCTGTCTGCCAGCGTGGCAGTGGAGAAGACAAAGTGCCCTGATGCGCTCTGGCTTGGCCTTCTCCCTTCTCCAGAAACCTGCACAGGGAGAGCTCCCTCCCCAGTTTTCTCTGGCTGTCTCTTGCCTTTCTAATCAGTCGTGGTAATTTACCCTGGCACTGTTTGGCAGGGGCTCTACCTTGGCATCATGAGCAGCCAGGGTCAGCTGTCAGCCTCTGAGCCATGAACCTAATGCAACAGAACAGATGTAGGTATTTTTTCCAAGTTTACCCTGGGCAGCAGGATTAAAGTCTCTGTTCTCAGCTGGGGTCCGTGGTGTAGTCACTTCCCTCTGCGTTACACAACACCCTATTAAGAAGAACAGCACAAACATGTTCATTGGGATCCCTTCCCCCAACCCTAGAAGGCCAAGGAACAAAGGCGAGGGAGGTTTCCAAAGACTGAGGAGCTGCCTGTTTTGTCCAGGAGCCCTGAGATAATCCTGCCCAGGCATCCCCCTGTGAGAGGGCCCTGCTGCTCCCCATCCTTGTGGTGCCAGGGGTAAGAGGAAACATGGGGGGCGGGTGGGTAAAAGAGCAGTGGGGTCATGTTCCTCTTAAATCCATCTGGCTATGTGCAAACCTCAGTGGGTACCAACAGGGGGAGAAACTAGTGTGGCAGCATCATGGCCAGGGCTGGCGTCTGTACCTGCCCCCTGAGCTGGAGGCTTCTGAGCGTGCCTATGTGCATGAGCAAACATGCAAACAAAAGGGAGTGACGAGAAACCCCGAGGGGTGTTTCGGTGCTAGCAAGGGAGACAGGGTTAGGGTGCGGTCCATGGTCCAGGCAAACTTTCTTGCTTTGAATTCAAAGGTCTCATGCCCTGAGAAGACTGGTGTTTTCTGATGGCCACAAAGGTACTGAGGAAGCTTGCTGGAAACAGGGAGGCAGTGTGCTCTCCTTAGCCGATCCCGACGCGGTTGGCCGCAGAGAGGGACTGTGGGCACCCTTGTCGAGCAGGAGAGGGCTTCCCCAGCAGACCAAAGGGAGCAGTCGAGTCCATGTGAGCACACATGAGGATCTGCTGCCTCTGTTCACCAATTACTTGCTTTAGTGACAAAAGACCATAAATGAACAAGGGAGTTAATTAGGTCCACAGCAGGCCAGGTTTGGAGGCCTGCAGGGCTGAGACGTCTGGAGCAGGTTCAAAGGCCCAGGGGGAGGAGAAGGCCCTGGAGCTCTGTGTAGCAAACAAAGGTGCTGCTGGTTTTTCCCCTCAGGGAGTGCTCTGAAAAACCATCTCTGACCAGAAGGATGGTCCCCAGGAGGTGGGAGAGACCAGCTCCTGGCAGCATCTGTTTGTTCAGGCCCCTCATGAAGGACTTAAACAGCTTGTTAATTCACTCCTTTGTCCAGCTGCAGACCCTTCATCATTGCAAATGAGCCTCCAGGGCGGTGCGTGCAGTTGTGAGCCAGCTCCTATTGCCCTGGTACTCTCCGCGCGCTGGATGATCCAGTGAGCTGTTGGCAGGGCTGGGGAGCCAGGGGGCATGTTGCAGCTGTCTGGCCCATTTCTAGTAAAATGCTCACAGCAGGTCCTTTCCATCTGCTTTGGCCCAAGAGTGACCCTTGCAAACCTCCTCTCCCCTGCAGTCGCCTCAGCAGATGGTGGGAAGGCAGATGGAAAGAGGGAAATCTCCGAAGCTGTTAGCGATAGAAAGGTCTGACCCCACGGTACCTCTCGCCCCAACACCCACAGGTGTTGGGTTCTTGCAGTGCCACTTAACCCCTGAGCCTTGGCCTCTGTGTCCCTTCTCCCACCCCTCCAAGCACCTCCTGCTCACTTCTCTGGACCTTGGTGGAGGCTCTGGATGGCATCCAGCTGGAAGGCAGCCTGCCCCAGCTCCGCAAGCAGAGTAGGCAGGGGCACCCATGTTACAAGGGGAGCTCACAGCATGAGCTCCCAGGCAAAAGCTGAGGAACGCTTGTGCTCTAGGTAATGTGTTGATGGGGTCTTCGAGCCTATGAGTTTGGGGGTGAGGGGCTGTTCAGTTGTGGTGAATCACTGCAAATCACTTTGGGCAGCTGGTCTCTTGACTCCACCCCCCCTTGCACCCTAGATGCATAAAGTCTGCTTTGGGAGGGGGGCGGAGGGTCCTTTCCTTATTTGTAATTTTACCAGACTGCAGGAATTCAAGGAGGTAGAAGGGTGCGCTTGGCCCATGCTGGAGGAAGTTTCAGCTCAGCAAGGGTGTTTGGGACAGCTGAGTTGTGTATCGCCCGCCAGGCTGCACCAGCTGCTCTGGAGTCAGGACTCAAACCACGACCAGACTTGGTCCCTGTTCCAGACTTTTCCTTCACCTCATTTGTTAGCGGCTTCGGATGCAAATTCTGTGGCCGGTACGTGGAGGCCTGGCTGGCTTGCAGGGCTCCTGTCCAGCTGCCCTCATTCGATCCTCCTCCCCGGCGGGCCTGGCTGGCTGCGAGCACTGCAAAGGTCTCAGAGGGAATGTGCAGGGGTATCCAGGTTATGGTGTTCAGCACTGTCACCCTTCCTCTTCAGGTGACAGCAGTTGTTGACTTGGACAGAGGATAGGCCTTTCCTATAACACAAGTGAGACAGATGTGTCCAAGTACAACACAGAGGTGCAAGGTTTGCCTTGCAGAGGCAGTTCACCCCCGCATTGCATTAGGTACGATGCAGACAGCTCATGAGAGACGACCCTTCCTCCTGCAAAATAGCTTGTGCAGGCAGTGTGGACAAGGAGCAAGAAACAGCCTGAAAAGGAATAGCAGGATGGTGGAGAGAAGCTTGGAAAGGTCGCTAGGCCTGCAAATGCAAAGATGTCTAGGGGCCACGTAGAGGGGCTCCACTGTAATGTTTGGTACCATGCCCAGCCTGAAGCTCTAGCACCATTTAGTAGGCTGGACCAGCCTCGGCCTCCGTCTTGTTTGGCTTGATGGCAGTAGTTGTCATCGTGTCCCAAGTACAGTATCATTGTCACTCTTTAATTCCTCCAATGAGGTGTTGCAAACAGATATACATGTGTTGTAGCTGTACTTTGGATTTGGATTTGCCTCTGGGGACAGGCAGTGATAAGTGTTAAGAGCTGTTTAGATCCCAAACCGTTATGTTTCTGAACTGGTTTCTAGCAAGAGCAGAAGACATGAGGCTGGGGAAGAGGCTGCTTCCCCCGCCAGAAGCATCCTGCTGGGCTGGGGAGAGACCCCGAGCTGGTGATGCCCTCCGAGCAGCTGCGGTTAATGACTAGGCTAAGGTTATTGGTAGTGTTACCCGACAACTGGTAATTGGGTTTGTGCTTGTTCAGTGCCTGCCCTTGGGATTTTGCCTGGCAGCTGCAGGGGCAGGTCTGGGTTCTGTGGGGGCAGGTCCCCTGTGGAAAGAGGCTGCTGTGATTGATGACCAGCAATGAATGAGAGGGAAAGGGACAGGAGGAGAAAGCTGCCAAGGCTTTAACTCTGGTGGGTGCAGAGGTTCAGCCTGGTTCAGATCTGCCGGTGGGAGGGGAAGGGTCCTTGGCCAGCCACGGTGTTAACAAGCCAGAGGTGAGCGTGGGTGATCAGGACAGCCACGGCTGCATTGCATAAATCAAGCTTAAAGTGCCAGGAAAAGCCTCCAGGGAGATGAAATGTCTAAGTGTCATGAGCTCTGCAGAGATAATGAGAGCCAGAAAAGCACCGGGAGGTAAAATGGCACAGATCCGTGAAAACAGGCTTGTGGGCCCGCAATCCTCGTGGATCCACGCTGACCGCAGGGCTGGTGGGGGGGATGGCCGTGGGGGAGTCTGGTGTTTATGGAGGGGATGTAGGGTTAATCCTCCTCAATCTTGGAGGCAATCGACTCTGAAAGAAGAAAGTTTTCCTGCCAAGTGATGTCCCCTGGCCCCACCCCCGCCATGCTTCTTCAGTTGCCTTGAAGAAAAAGCAAGAAATGGAGGGAAATGGCAAGGGCCGGATCCGCTATTGCTGTTTGTGTGGTCAGTGCAAGTGAGCGGGACAACCCCCTTTGGCTCCAGGCTTAGCCTCTTGAACACAGCCCTGTAACTTCGGGGTTGAGGGAGCCGCTTGGGGACTGGAGCCAGGAGGTGCAGCAAAGAGTGTTGTGTGGGTCCATGGGTGTCACATCCCCAAGAGAGGCACCCCCAGCTCCTCCGGTGGTGACCAAACCCATTGCAGCAAAGGTGGCCGATGGGCACCTGTGTTCGAGATCAGATCAGAGTGAATGACACTGGAGCAGGCTGCCCAGGGAGGCTGTGGAGCCTCCACCCTTGGAGGGGTTCAAAAACGCAACCAGACGCGGCCCTGAACATCCTGGCCTGAGCCAGGGGACTGGATGGGACCATCTCCAGAGATCCCACCCCACCTCAACCAGTGTGATTGTGTGGGAGAGCACCAGGGGATGCTCTCTACTGCCAGGACCACCTGCTTGCTTGGCCATGGCCGGGAGGCTTATGGCTGGCTGAGGTGAGGACAGCAGGAGCCTGGTTCCTCCTCACCTCCACTGCGAAACCAGATTGATGGGGCCCTTCACCGCTCCCTTGCCCACGCTGCTCCTTGCAGGGCTGTGGCTGAGCCCTGCAGAGTAGGAGTGCTCCTGGGCGCTGTTAGAAGCCATCTGAGCTGCTGCCTCCGGGCACTGCGGTGATGAAGCTTGGCTTGCTTCCACTCCTCCCTAAAGGAGGCAGGGCTGTAAAGCAACGTGGAAGTTAAGCACCAACAGCCACTTGGCCATCTTTGGCTTTAGGCCTGAAGTGGTGGGGGCAAGGGCAAGGTTTTTTCACAAAATAGCAATGAAGTATCTGGTGGGGGTTTGTTTTTCTAGCTGCCTCCTTGTTGGTGCCCCGAAGGCTTGCGGTGAAGGGCAGATGTTCGGTCTCTCCCCTTGTACCTGTGCCCCAGGCACGCTCCTTCCGCTGCCCACAAAGGCTGCGTTCCCGGCCTCGGGAGAAGGTCTGTGCTGGCTGTGAGATCTCAGCCTGGATTAAGTGGCAAATGCAAATCCTCGGCTTTGGGAAGAGCTTTGACACTTGACCTTTGTCTCTGCAGAGTTACGCTCTCCCTCGGGAGGAAGTGTTGGCTCAGCTGCTGAACAAAGCACTGGCTGCCATGAGCAAGACCTGCCTGTCTTCGGAGGGAGGGCCTGGGGTGGGGGTCAGATTTACGCTCCAGCGGGGAGGAAGAGACAGGAGACCCAGTGACCTGGAAGCTTAGAGGTGACCAGCTCAATTTACTGAAAAATGCAAAGCTATGTTGCCTCCTCTGTCGGTAAAAATACACCAGCTGGGATGGTCTGGGCAGACGGGCCCACTGGCACATCTAGATGGGAGGGGGGAATTTGCTTGCTAAGATCCAAATGATGTTTTGAATCCCCTTTCTCTCCTTATTTTCCAGCCTGTTCTCCTCTGTCGTGTCTTGCAGTGCCTCTCGTCCTGAATTGCTGCTAGCACCTTTGCAGGTTCCCCAGGTCCTATGGCAGAAGTACTCCGTAACAAACTTGGCCCTAGCATGGACTTAATACAATGTTATACGTGCTCAATAGTAGGTGCAGCTGAACCTGCTTCTTTTCCTTAAGCAGTGGCGTGCATACAGCTTTTGCATTAATTCAGACGTTTTCTCCTACAGTATGCTCTTTGTTCTATGTAACATGGCTCACTCTGGTGCCAGAGGGCCCAGCAAGGATATGGGCAAACACAGAGTGGGCGTCTGGAGTGGTCTCTTTTCCACTTTGTACCTGAGGGCTGAAGCTAGATGGTTCATCTGAGATCACAGAAGCAGCCTGCGTCAGAGCCAGGACTGAACTCAGGTCCCAGCATTGGCACTGTGGGGCCGTGCCCCGGCCTCATTGTCATGGGCTCCGTTTAGAAGCTGTCAGGTCTCTCTATGCTGATGCTCTTCCATGCGTTCACCTAAGTCAGGTTGCTCTTACTTCCAGGATTTTTTGGGAGCTCTGCAGCCCCAGCACCACGCCTTTGAAACAGATACATAAGGACAAAGAATCTGGCTGAGTGCAAAGCACTACAGAAATGCATTTGCATCTCCATCGGTGCAGGTACAGTGTTTGAAGATTTGGTGTTACCCCTGACCTTCACACCCTTTCCCTCCTCAGCCTCCTCCACTGAAGTGCTCTGAGCTTGGGACCACTTTGAATTAGTGCCTCTAAAGAGGTAGTTCAATATTACTGAGAGCATGTGAGTTAGAGGGGGAAGAGATTCACTCGGGTGGAGCCGATGAAAGAATCCTGGTCTGCCCAAGCCTCCAAAGGGCTGTAAAATAGGTATAAATACACTTACAGTCTACTGCATTGCAGAGAAGTGAAGAGACTGATCCAGCTTGAAAGAAGTGTCTCCTTTTGTGCCACCTTTGCCGGTTCCTGTAGATGTTTGTACAGTGCTCAGCCACCGGGTTAGCAGAGTGGTCTCTCCTTCAGGGGTGATGAGAGCATAGCATGGCAGACCGCACTGCAGGACAGGAACGTTGCCTTCACCTGCAGGCGGACCGGCAAAATGGAAGGAGATGAGAGGAGACCCTGCCAGCTGCCAGCCAGGCTATTGCAGGGTGAGAATGAGGGGACGAGCAGTTTTGGAGAGCACATCTGTACCTAGCATCGCTTTGCTTTACTATCAGAAGGATTGTTAACCAGCTGCTGTGGACTTAGACCTAGGCCATCTGAACATCTCGCAGGAAGCAACCACCACCATGTTACCAAAGCTCTCTTGCACACTGGGGGCAGAGCTACCTCCTGCTCCATCAGCTTTACAGGTCTTCTGTGTCTCTTGCCTCTGTGTCACTCACACCCCGAAGTATCAGCTGTGTTTCTGTTGGCGAGGGATCGCTGGGAAGAGACCAAAATCAGAGTATGTTACTGAACGCTTGCGTGGGAGGTCTGTTGTTAGCACGGGCGTGAGAGCTGCACATCTGAGAAACTAATACGATGAGAGGGGCTGTGCACATGAAACAACTCAGGGCAGCGGGCCACGTTCCTCCTTTAGATCTGCTTGGTGCTGACAAACCCATTAGTGGCAGCTTGATGCTGCTGCTGATCAGGACTTTGCTGAGAGCGAAAGCCCTTGGAGGCTGTTGGCGGCTCAGCTTTGCCCAGGACCAAGCTGACGGAGTCAGTTCTTCCCCCCCCCAGTGCATACGGTGCAGATTCCCAACCAATTTTCTGAGCAGGCAGCGTTTCTGGGAGATGTTTGGCTGAAGCCTAGGCTCGGTGCAGCTGCGTCAGCAGGTTCTGGGGTGGGAAGGGCACTGGATTTCACGTCCCCGTTTCCCTCCTAGAGCCTTGCTGACACGGCTTCCTGGACCACTGGTGTCAGGAAGAGGCAGTTTGATTTCTGGGGGGGGTGGGGAGCTCGGCCCAGCCTACACAGGGTGTGAGAAGGGCACCGAACCGTCCTTCCAGCCCAGCTGCTTCCTCCACTAAAGCATTGAGACAGAGTCTCTGCCATACCCAGACTGCTTGGAAACATGTTGATAAACTTCCAAATGTCTATTTTACAATCCAGATGTGTTAGCCTTGGCTGTAAACCCTCATCTGAAGAACAGGTGTGCTATAATGTTTCTAGCAGTGGCCCCAAAGCCAGCTGGAGGCTTGAGCTGAGCAGGGGCCAAGGGGCTGGTGCCATATAGGATATGGATATCGGGGCAGGGACAGGTGAGGCAGAGAGCTGTAGGTCAGCCGTAGTTCATGGCAACCCGGAGTGAGACTGCGAGGGAAGAAAGGGGTATGCCAGAATATCTTTCAACCCCCAGCCTCTGCGTAGCAGCACCGGAGCTGTCTCAGGAGAGGCTGCCCTGGTTGTATGGGCAACCGTGGGGTGCATCAGCCTTGGTCGGATCTGTCCTGCTGAGGAAGCACAGGGCTAGAGCTGGCCACCAGCCCCTGTGGTATTTTCTGTGGTTTGCCTCAACCTCTCCAGCAGCTCTGTGGTCTGGGAGGCACTGCAGGTCACAGCAGCTCCCCACCGGCATTGCCACGGGAACTGAAATGGGGCAGCTGCTTCCTTGGGCCAAACTTCACATGTGCCTTTGGCCTGAAAAGCAGGCATCGCCCCTGGGCTTGGGGACAATGTCCTGCTGCTGGGCCTGGATATGGCTCCCAAAAACTGTGCTGGGGAGAAGCGCAGTCCCAGTGGGAGGACGGATGGCAGCAGTGGGCTGCCAGAGAGGGCACCAGCCCTCTGGTGTAGGGGGGACAGTCAGCCCTGGGTGCAGGCTGGCAGGAAGCCTGTGGATAGCGGGGACGAGGCAGGGCGCAAGGTGCTGATACCACGCTGCCTTAGATATACCCATGGCGCCTGCAGGCTCAGAGGTGAGAGCCACACTGCCAGCCTTTCCCCTCCCACTGCCAAACCTGCTCTCACATAGGATTTTAGCTCCACTGGTACTGCTGGGTGATTTGTGTAGCCTCAAGGCTTTGTCAGTGATCTTCATACCCTCCAGAGCCCTTGCAGAGATGGCCAAGCTTGCAGGAAAGCAGAGCCTGACTGAGAGCAGCAAGGTAGGCGGCACATGCCATAGGGGCAGCTGCCTTTGGTGAAACTGGGCAACGAGGCACGGGTAACTCAGGCCAGGGGCAGTGCTGAGGAAAGCCAAGGGCTGTATCAGTCCCATTCCCTCACAGAACAAGAGACCAAAGTAGCATTGCGAAGGGCCCTCACAGCATTTTCTCCTGCACCTGGGGTGGCCCTGGCCGTGCTCTGTGCCCAGCCAGGAGCCTTCAGCATCCCCTTGTCCCTTCTGGTGGGCATAAGGCAAGCTGGTGCCGTTGCTTCATTTTCATCTGCTCACATATTGCACTCCTGGCTTGTGCAAGTACCTTTCCTGCTCTGCACCCCTGTCTGCCTGCCTTCCTCCTGCTCATCTGCAGCAGGAGTTGCCTGTCGATCAGCCTAGCTCGCGCAGCCTCGGAGCAGGCGGTTCTGGCCTGATGCTGCTATGGGGATGTTCCCCAGGGGCATCGGGAGCTCCCCACCTCCTTCGGCCATGCCACCCTCTAGGACATGCCTCCCCCTGCCTCAGGGATGCACAGGGCCAGGCTCCGGTAGGGAGGAAGGAGGAGAGGGTCTCTCCCACGTCCGCGGTGCCAGCTGCCTTCTTGGCCACCACCCCTGCTGTTGGGGCTTGCCAGCCTCGAGGGAGCGCAGGCGGCCACCCGGGCTGTTGGCACTGCTGCGCGCTTGAGCTGGGCGAGGCTGCCTTGCCTGCTCAGCCTGGCTGAAAGAGGGGAAGGGGAGAGGGAGGGAAGGCAGAGGCATGGTCTGAAAGCGTGTGCCAGAGCTCGGCATGGAGGCAGAGGTAATCATCGGCAGAGAGGGCAAGCTTATATCATCTCTGCTTCTGCCCTGAACTCCAAACACAGTTCTTGGAGAAGCAGGAAAATCATGAGTGCCACGTCTGTAATCCTGTCACGAATTTTTGTTCTGCGCCTGGCGTGGCCCCTGTCTCGGTGGGAAGTCGATGCTTCCCCATCCCAAGCCCCTTGCTCTTCTCAGAAGATGATGACCTGATGCGATGCGGCATGGAAAGGGGCTTTGCTCATCTTCTCTGCCGTTGCCCTGCATTCATTTCCCTGTTAAGCTCTCATTCCTCATTATTCTTATTTAAGGCTCTGGGTGTGCCACACCTATGTGTAGAGTGGGTGACAGCAGAGTCAGCGTGGCAATTGGTGAGGGAGACTTCTGGAGCTGTGATGTCACCAGAGAGCTGGATTCCCAGCCTATGAAGTCATAGCTGGGAAATTGGGTACTCAGCCTAATCCCAATAATTACCCAATGGGACTGTAAAGTGTCAATGAACTAGTCTATTGCTTGATGACTGACTACTTTAGCTCTAACACATGCCACCTAATAATTGCCACTTTTTGCAGTTCCCTAAGATTCACTTATTAATAAGCTATTAAACATCCACTTGAAATCACTGCATTGTAATGAGCTGAGATCACTGCTCACGCAGCCACTCCAGCACCCAAACTGGTAGGAAAGCACCTAAAATCCTGTGATGGGGAGCAGGCCTGCAATTTCAGGATGGCAGAGTAACCAGACTAAAATACAGATATGAGTCAGCCCCGCTGATCATTCCCATTTCAGGATCTGTGTGGCCATCATCAGTTTTCCTCTGACGTGCAAAGCTGATGGGCTGAAGGACTTCCAGCCCAAGTTCCCCATGCCCTGGGCAGCCAAGGTGAGGGTCTTAAGGAAGGAACAGAAACTTGAAGGAAATGAGAGTTGTTGCTTTTTAGGAAGATTGCTTTGGAATCAGAAGTAGGAACGAAAGGACTTTAATCCCACTCAGTAGAATTCGAAGTTTGATTCAGGTTTGGTTTTTCTGGTCTTTTTGTTGTTTAAGATAATGCAAAGGAAATGCAGTGCTTTTGAGAGAAGTTCAGCATGGGAGGAATTTCTCAGCAAGAGCTTCTTCAGCATAGTCTGGGGATTGCCTGGTTTCTTCTGTCTTCGCTGTTGGGTCACCTTGCTTGGATCTCTATCTTTTCTCTTCTCCAGGTTGTGGGCTCCTTGGGAAGCGCTGCCTATGAAGTGGTACCAGACACCAGGAAGGGAGACTTTCCACTGAGGAGAGCACCCTGCGCTTCCTGCGTATCCTCAAGCTGTTGCTCCTGCTTCCCTGTTCCCTTCCAGTCTGTGACAAGGTGATGTTCTATGGCTGTCTCAGGAAAAGCCTCCTGGCATTAAGACCCCAGTGAAAAGGGGAAGAGAAGGTTATGGCAATTCATACTATGGAGGCCCTTTCCACACTCCTCTTAACAGTGCCCTGACCACGTGGGGAGCGTTCCCTCTTCGTGGGTCACAGCCCTTAAAAATGGCAAGAGATTCTGCTTCCTTCTTTCCTTTCCTCCCTTAGTGAGGACAGCTGACTAATGAGCACTCCGGTTGAAGCCCCCCATCAGGTTGATATCCTGAGCAGGCTTGCTCCTGCAGGGAACGCGTGATGGAATGGGTTTCCTGGTCAGGGCAGCATCCGTGCTCCTCAGGGACGCTCAGGCTTTCCTGGTTTCCAGGCCCCTCTCCCCACCATGTGCGGTTCCAGCCACAGGTATTGAAGAAGCAGAAAGGCCAGACCAGCCTCCTGGGGAGAGGGGAGATTGCACTCAGATCATTGCAAACAGGACTTCATTAATTATAAGTGGCCAGGTTTCCCTGAGCTGCTGTGGCTCTGCATGAGTCACATTCTAGCTGAGGGATTTTTTTTACTCCTGAAGAGTTTCTGAAGAGGCTTGAAATAGTGTGATGGATAAATAAGGAACCAGCTGTGCTCTGCAGCCAGCCCCACCAGAGCCTTTCTGCAGCAGTAGCCCACAGCAACCTCCGCTCTGCCTCACTCTGCACTCCCATCCCTTGGGTTCTGACATCTGGTCCTGCTCTCCAGGTTTCTTCTTCCTAGTGGCATGTTTTCATCTCCTGTTGTAACCTCTTTTCCAGCGTGTGGTCTCAGCCCTTGGTAATGCACGGACATATGATTAGACAACAGCATGACCAAGGAGTCCAGTTGTGGGACACCCACTTGGCTGGTCGGTGCCTCCCTCCTCCATCTTGGAGATGGTCCTGGTTAAATGAAAGCAGAAGGAACAATAAAACCAGCAAACTTTGGCTTTCGACTAGGAGCTGCTGGACAGTTTCTCTTCTGTTTTCTGACAACAAACTGCCGCTTACACGGCTCTTGGCTGCCTGCTGGCGACCTCCTCACAGGGAGAGGCCGGGATGTACCCCAAGGGCTCTGAGGGATGCACCAAGAGTGCGTGGAGGTGGCTGGAGGGCCAGGCTGTGTGTCTGGCTGGAGCAGCTCGTCTGTCTGGTGGGAACGTCTCCTTCCCTGGGTGCCGTAAGCGTGAGTGTACTGAGCTGTGTGTATCTCAGGGCAAAGGCAAGGGGTGGGAATGCTGCCCATGGAGGATTTGCGGGCTGTGTTTGCAAATTCAGGAGCTGCTTTTCCTGCCTCTCTGATGCCCATGGTTACAGAGGTCCTCTCCAGAGGTCTCTCTGCACTGCCGCCTTGAAGTTGTTTCTCCATCCAGCTCCCCAGGGCTGCCACGTCCTCCCTCATAGCGTGATATGGCTCTTTTCAGAGAAGCCGTGTCTTGTGCTTCTAGAAGGCTGGCTCTGCACCCTGATTTTTAAGCTGGTGGGACTGGCTGGCCTTCCCCTGCCCTTCAGCCCTGAGTGGGGGAGCACTCCTTCTTCCTCTGCGGGAGCTGCAGGCAGCTCCTGAATCCGTGGAATGTGTCCCATCTGCAGCGCGTTAGGGGTCTGCTCACAGTGGAGGAAGAAGCACATGTGGGTTGTGAACCCTTCTGAAGAGGAAGAAAAAGGGCTAATTAATCTAAGGGATACGGTGCCAGGAGCCACATCTGGGGGCCAACTGGCCCTGGAAGCATGGCCCCCAGGTGCCACCCCCCCAAGGGGTTAGTGCAGAGGTGCTGCGGACACAATGGGTAGGGGAATGAGGGCATGAGGGGTCCTGGCACAGAGGGACCCCCATCAGAGCAGTCATGAAGAGCCCCTTCTCCCTGTCCTTCAAGAGGGCTCAGGGAGACCTGACTCGTGCTCATCTCTCCAGGGCACAGCCCACCTTGACCCCTCTGCCTCTGGCCCCACGGCTTCGATCCTCAGCTGCCCAAGCACTCCTCCTCCTTTGCTGTAGTGGTGGCAGGTAAGAAGGGCCATGCTGGCAGCAGAGTCCACCCTTGCTCCTCGCCTCTGCAGGGTCTGATGAGCCCCTTGCTTTCTGTGCTGGCTCCCAGGTCTGCCTCATTCACCTCAGTACCCTGGCCCTGGAAAGCATGGACTTGGAGAGGTGCTGCAGCTGCATCTCCCCTCGGCCTCTCCTCTGGTGCCATCTCTGCTGCCTAGAAGCTCATATCGTGTATTAAGGGGAAGTGAAGGCACCAAAGAGCACTTTGAGCTGCCCACCTGCAGCTTGCTCCCCAAGAGGAGCTCTGTGCTCCCCGCTGCCACGGGATGGGCTATCGAACCCTGCTCACCGGCTTGCTGCCCCATCCTCTCTCTGCTGCTGATCTCTCTTCCCAGGTGCGGGCTTGATCTTGGCGGCGAGCAGCCCGACCATCTGAACTCGGCCTGCACGCCTTCCTGAGGAAGGAGGTATTTCATGAGCTGAGGGGGCGCTGAGCCCCCGCCGAGCGGCATGCTGATGCCCAACCCGCAGTACAACTCCCCTGCACTTCCCCATTTTCAATGGGTTTGTTTTCAGGCATGGCTGAATATGAAACGAGCCATGGGGCTGGGAGGCAGCGAGCCCATGTCCGAGCACCTGTGCATCACCCACCTGGCACCGGGGATGCAGTCACTCCCCTCCCCAGGTGCCTGAGCCTGTGTCCCCTGTGCTGGGCAGCCCCGGGGCGGTGGGGCTGGGGCTCTGTGCCCTCAGCTGGCCCCCGGGTCTGCCACAGCGCTTACATAGGATCAAATGGTGCCGGCATGCAAACGAGTGTTTGCATGTGTGAGGCTGGAAGGAGCTCAGTGTCCAGCTCCAGGGAGGGGTTAGCGTAAACACGAAGTAAAGCTGATTTGAGAAGGGATGCCAGCTCCCTGGGCTGGGCTCCGCTGCAGCTAGGGGCAGCTGCGAGAGTTACTGGAGGGCCGTCAATGGCTTCGTTGGGTTTGCACATCTCATTCCCCAGCCCTGTTGAGGAGGCACAGGCTCCAGCAGCCCTGCCACCATCAGGGCTCTGAGTGTGGGCTCCTGCGGAGGTGCAGTCCCCCGGGGATGCCACAAGTCTCCTTCTTCCCCGGGGTGACCCAGTGCCCCCAGGGAGGAGGAATCCACTTGCACCCCGACTGAGTCTGCTCTGGGGTTGCCTGCTCTAGCTTTGAGCACTGCCCGGGCTCTTGGCTGCTTTGTTTATGGCTTTGTTTATGGTGTTGATAATTTTCTCGTGTCAGGTTTAGGCACAAGCATTCTTTCCGCTGCTGCATAAGAAAGTAATTAGGTGAGGATGGAAAGGACATTCTTCTTCCTCAGAACAAAGAAACGAGCCATGGCTGTTATCGGGCACTGATCACGGCATCCAGGACCACGCAAGCTCCTGCCCAAGTGGTGGCTCTGCCCCGGCAGGGCGGGCCGGCGAGCTGATGGCATCCCAGGAAGTGCCAAAGCACCTGCTGGTATCTCCTCTGATGCTGCTGCCCTGTAAGTCATCTGCCACCGCCAAGGTCAAAGCCCGAACCCACTCAGCCCCGTTGCTCCCGTCGCACTTGCTCACCTGCCAAGTTACCTTCCCTCTCCCTCGCTTGCAGGGCCCCAGCTGGAGGGGATGTGCTGGGGTCCTATTCTGCTCCAGACCCAGTGCCCTTTTGGAGGGATTCATTCCCTGTGCTTCCGCTCCTTTCCTGGCTCCTCCGCACCCCAGGGGGCAGGCAGCAGTGCTCCCATCCCGGGGAGGGGACGTCTGTGGTCCGAGAGAGCCTAAAAGGCAAGGGGCAGTGGGAAGCAGAGCTGGAGCCACTGGTTTCAAATGGAAGAGGTGTTAGGAGCGCAACTGCTGTAGGAGGGAGAGGAGGCACTGGGGGAGCTGGACCCCTCTGCCACGAAGCTTTTGGGAAGCAGACGGCTCGGTGGGGGCTAGAGGAGGTGGCACCTGCAGCAGGAGAGTCTGGAAGGAGAGGAGTGTCACTGGGTCGGGGTCCTTAAGGCACTGGGGGAGCGGTGGGCACGGGAGGACAGCCTGTGCCCTATGTGGCAGCCACCCCACACATCAAAAGAGACAAAAGAGATTAGATAAATTCATGGGCTGATATGACAATTTGCCTTTTAAACCCAGTGGCCAAGCTGCAGCATCTGGCTGAAGGAGCCCCTACCCCAAGGGCTACTGGAAGACGTGAGGGTACACCCAAAGGATCGCTCTGTGCACATGCAGAGTATCTCGTGTTCTCCCGCAGGCATCCAGCCGCTGCGGTCAGGGTCGGGATGCCGAGTGAGGTACACCTTTCATCCGCCTGAGCTTGGCACGATGAAACCGGGTTGATAAGTGTTACTGGCCACAGGATCCACTGCAGGGACGTGTGCCGGTGAGCATCTTCTTCCCGTGAACACCTGCGGTGCCCTCCTCTGCCTCCTTGCGCACAGAGATGCAGTGAGAGGTCTTTAGCCACCTACCGAGTTCACAGCCACCGCTGTGGGCCAGAATGAGCCCACCCAAAATATACCGTGTTGCTGGGCTGGGAGTGAGCCTGCACTCCTCTGGGAGGATTCGCTCCCTGCCTGAGATGGCCAAGGGCAGCAGAGAGCAGCAGAGATGTGGCGGAGGACAAGGCCAAGCTGATGGTGTGGCTGAAGGGATTTCTGCCCCCTCCCCTTCTCCCTTCTCCTATTCTTCCCTCAGTCTTTCTCAGTGCATATAAAGCAGTCATTTCAAGTCATCCCTCGACCTCCAGGTGCCCACGCAGAGAGAGATGGGGGAGGGATGGACATCTACTCTAAGCTGGTGGGATATGTCTCCTGGAAGATCTCTCTTAGCTAAAAGACCTGGAGCTTTTAGGCAGGCCCTTTTCTAGCCTGGACCTATACAAGGAAGAGTACAGAGCCCTGAGCTGGGTTTGAGGGGATCTGAGAGCTCTGTAGCCAGGGTGGGATGGCAAATAAGGCTCTTCCCGTTGCCATGCCTTTCTCCTGGGAGACGCGATCAAGAGCAGCGAGAGGGCCGGTGCTGCCGATGCGGCTCCAGAAGTCCCCAGCTGCTGGGGGGCAGCGGTGTATTCCTCCGGCATCGGTGTCTCCTGCTTCGTGCACCCCACACCCGGGCTGCTCCACCTTCCCCGAGCGCTTCCAGCTGCGGCGGGAGCCGGCGGCTCGCTGCGGGCCGGGCGGCAGGGAGGGCTCCGGGGGCTGCGCGC
>WAAD01016726.1:82636-161804 GCA_013389945.1 Fregata magnificens
GGGGCTGCCGCGGGGGAGAGGCAGCGTGGCCGTTGTAGGAGGGTGGCGGGAGAGGCTGGAGGGGCTCGCGTGGCTCTGCAGGACGTGGTCTGGCTGCTGCCGCTCTTGCTACAGGTACCTGGCCTCTTGGCTCCTTCCTCCCATAATGGGCCCCTTGTAAGCACTCTGCGCGGCAGCTTCCCATGGCTTCAGCTGGCTCAGCCGGGGGAGGCTTCCTATGACTTGCCTGGCAGGGCCGCTTCCAGCTCCAGTCTCTGGCTACGGCCCTGTGGAGGTGGAGGGGAGATCATATGGCAAGGCCAGCTGCTCCGCTGCAAGGGGAGCCTGTGAGCGGGATGTCTGGCGCAGCGCTGCCCCTCGGCCCGGGGCCCCCTCCTCAGCAGTTCCCTTTCTGCTGCCCTGTGGCTGATGCCCCTCCTGACGAGCTGCTCTGCCAGCTGGGAAGGGCTACCAAAGCCATCATGCTGGCAGTTTGACCGACCCATATGGCAGCGTGTGCCCGCTCTCCGTGCTGGGCGGACGCAGAGAGCAGGCTCTGGGCTTACTGCCCTCTGACATGGGCAGAAACTTCTTCTGCTAACATCAGGTGGGGAGCTTCACTAGAATACAAAAGGCAGCTTAATCCCCGAGGTTTCTTTCTCCCATACTTGCCTCCCTGCAAAATTCAGAGAGATGTCCCTTCTGTGTAGTTTCCTACAACAAATCCGCCAAAGCAGTAAACCCAAACTTGTTCTTCTTCCCAGTATGTTTGATACACAAAGTATTTATCACTAGCAGCTAGTCAATAGGTAGATCTTGAGCAGATTTTGGCTTACCCAGTCCATTAGCATTGGTTTGTCAGCCACCCAGAGGGAGAGTCTTGGGAAGATCCAGTCCCGCTCAGTCAGGTTTGGGCTTTCTTGGGCTCCGGAGGATTTTACCCTTTCTGTGGTCGGAGTGTTGTCAGCATTGCTTTGGGATCATGTGGCGGTTCAGTTGGATTTGAGTCATCTGAGATGTAGCCCATTTCTTCTCAATGACTACCCTGAATAGTGTGTGCCAGGTTTTCAGGCTGCAGCTGCCTCTGGTGACAACAGCTGGCCCGCACCGCTATCAGGAGCGGATGGGCAGCCCCAAGGTTCAGGCTATGTTCGGAAGAGTGCTGAACCTCTTTGCAAGCAGCTTTCTTTCATCCCTTAATCAAGGATGTAAACGGGGATGGTTGGTCCAACACTCAGGTCCTGTTGACCTGTTATCAGCCAGATTTGGCTTCCTGGGGTATCGGAGAGTGCCATTGCCTCCAAGCTTAGAGGACGGAAGTGCTGTGCCTTGGTGCTGTGTTCCCCGTGCAGGCTGTGCTGTGCTCTCTGCCTCTGCTCTGCCCTGGAAGATGAGGGCTGGGGATATGGGGCTTGCTCTGATCCCCAAGAACTTGAACTCTGGAACGTGCGTATAATGGCTTGTCGTCAGTAGCTTTCCACCTCTTCTGGAGTCCAGATCGGCACTTTTTAAACTTCTCTATGACCCACTGTCTTCGGAGTTTATGAAAAAGCCTAGCTGAAATAATTGTCCGTGAGTAACCACATGGCGTTACTCCTCATGGAAAGCTAGCTGCTGCTGCCTCCAGCCATTCGGTGAGACTCCGTCCTTCCACCTCATCCATCTTCTTACGTCCCTTGCTGCACTGGACACGTTTCCATCCAGGAAACTCAGGGCCCCTAAAAAACTTCATTTCATGATGTTTCATTTTTTTGCCAGGTGGGATATTTTCTGTTCTTCTATTTACACTGAACTCCTACTACTCTCTAGTATGACAATCTTCATTTTCCCTTACTCAGGTAGCTTTGCCGGCTGCATTAGACCTTGGCGCTATTTATTTATACAGTTACTTTGGCTTAAAATCTCAACTCCTGCATGGGTTGCCTTTCCTGATTCTCCAGTCAGAATTCTCTCCTGGTACCTCCAGGGGCCTCACGCAGTCCTACATCCTTTTCTGGATAATTATTTTCTCGCTTTGTTTGATAGCAGCATACCCAAAATCGAGGTTTTTTTTCTTGGGGATCTTTTGGATGTGTCTGCCACCCTGCTCACGTCTGACCTTGTTGCAGGTGGGACCTGCTCACACCCTTCCATGAGTGCTTCCAACCCCAAGTCTTGCAAGAGCTGGGTTTTGGTATTTTCTCCTGGTGACTTGTTGTGAGGTGACTTTTGACACCACAGCCAATACTGCAGAAAATTACCATCTCCTAACACTGAGCGAGAAGAACAATCCAGCTCCCAAAGCATCTCTGCTTTGCTGTGCTCTGCTTAACCTGCCTGTTTCCCCAGTCCCGCCGACTGGTTTGCAGACACACGCAAGTCCCCGCTGCTGCAGATAAGCTATTTCTACCCAGCACCGAGGAGCAGGTGACTTCCCAGTCCAGTGTGTTCAGTCTGACATTTAAAGTGTTTATAGGTTCATCAATGCAGCTTCTGGTCCATGGAAGCATTTTCCTCCTGAGTGTCACGGGGTAGGAAGCTCCCAAGCCCTGATGCATGCCAGCTATGGCTGTACTCGTGTGCTGGATGCATCACTAATTTGTGTCCCCTGTGACATGACTCATCTCATTCCTCTGCTCCGTACCTGGGCGGGTAGGTCCCAGTGATGATCCTCAGGTGATGTACACAAAATCAGAGGAAAGTGGGTAATGGGGGAGTAGTCTGGAGAAGCCTCCAATTCTGGTACCTGCCTGGACGATTTTCAGGGGCATGTGAGGCTCCCCAGGTAAGAGGCCGGGAGTCCCACACTCTCTCCTTCTCCATCCTGCTTTCTCTTTGTGTGTTCTGCACACCGGTTCTTGTTTAATTTCTGTTGTAGACACTGTCTGTGGCTATGAAGTCCTGCTTTACCCAGGCATTGTGGGATATAGGTTCTCGCTGCAGCGTGTGTATAGGACTGCTCAGGAGCGGAGGCAGTTAATGCTGATGTGGACTTGGCAGAGGATTTTCAGTGGCTCATTGATGCCAGCAGCCTTTTGCTAATGTTCTTCACTGGGTCTGACTGCAAATATTTCATATGCAGTTGGATGAAGTTCACTGTCCTGCAGTAGAAAGGCAGACCTGATGATCTAATGGTCCCCCTGGCCTTCTCCGAGGATGCTGTAAATGGCCTGAATGGAGTCAGCATATCTGGCAGCACAGAGTGCTGCATGAAGTTGAAAGATGATGCATAGATTGCTGTTAAAATAAATGGCGAAAAAATGGTTCTACTGAATGCTTCAGAAACAGTATGTGATCATCGCTGAGGGTGTGCACATGCTGAAACTATGTGAAGCCATGATCTTACTACTGTTTGGTTTTCCTTCCCTCTAGTGCTTGTTACAGTTGCTTGGCTCTGGTTTCACGTAACACTGCAAGATCTTGCAGACTTGTATCATCCTGAGGACCGCTTTGCACAGTGGGGGCCTGATCCTGACGGTGGCCTCTGGCTGCTGCAGCAAAGCAGCTGATGAAGGACTGGCTTGCTGCAGCTCCTTTGCCCAAGCTGCAGGTTGTGCCAGTGCATCTAGTCAGGGCCACGAATGGTACTTCTGGATATAGGGAGGCTTCATGGCACTGGCTTCAGCCCTGTGAGGGGTGTCAGGGAGACGCCTGTCCCAGAAAAGGAGCAGGCCAGTGGGTAGTACCGGACACCTCCTGTGCACCAAGCTCTCACAACATGCCAGGGACTATACCTGGGCACGGACGGTGCATGCTGGCTGCGGATTGAGGAGCGAGCTTGGTTTGCAGTTGCTTACTGCCGCCTGTGCTGTTTGGAGATGTCAGGGCGTACCTGGCACTTGAGGCAGGGTCTGAGATGTGGATCCGGTGCCTTCCCCTGCATTTTGCCAGAAAGGGAAACCTGAAGGCCCACATCTGCACTAGTGAGCTATGCCTTAGAGCTTTCTCTGGCACTGTGGCTATTCAGCTGTCTGAGCTATTCAGCCCCCTTTCCCTCCAAAAAGGGGAAACTGGCTATTGGAAATGATTTCTGTCTGCTCTGGTCTGAGCTGGACTGGGAACTATTTTGGAAGGTGCTAAGTGGCCCATGAGCCCTGTAGCAGTCCAGTGTTACAGGCAATCAAGTCCCAGCGCCTGGGAACATCCCCAGCAATGTTTCATTTCCTAGGAAAGATGTGTGCTAGCTGACCTGGCCCTTGGCAAGGTAAATATGTTAATTAACCTATTCCACTGGTAAGGAGACAGAGATAGGGAAGACAGACGGTTTGCCCAAGACTTGTTTTGACATCAGCGGCAGGGCTGGGAATAGGGCATCCCCGCAGAGCGTGACCTAGTGTGAGTGTTCAGTGGGACTTTGGCTTGGGAGACCTGTCTGAGGATGTGTCTTCTGTTCTGCTCTGATCTGGGGCTGTGTTGAGCTTCTTTCCACCTGGGAGAGATGCTGACCCCTCCATGTGCCCACCCGTCCTCTGGTCCCTCTGCACCCCAGGTTGCCCACGATGAGGGCGAGAGTCTTGCTCCCCTCTCCCTGCTGCCGTGCTTCCAGTTTCAAGGGGTGGGTAACCAGGAGGCAGCCTGGGTGCTCAGCCTTCTGCGGCAGCCGAGTGCTTCAAAGTTATGAGCTTTGTCTCACGTCATTCTTAGGTCTGCCAGGGGCTTGGTACATCATGGCACCCAGCAGGTCTCCTTGCTGGGCAGCTCTGCCTGCTGCTGGGCAGCTCTGCCTGTCCCCTGTGCAATGGGGGGTGATCAGGGGCTGCTCAGTGTCTACAGGTAGCTCCGCAGCAGCCACTCCCAGGACGGTGACACCAGACCTGGAGGGACCCTGCCACTTGTTTTGTTCTCCAGAAGCAGCGCTGGATGGAGAGGTGCAGGACTGAATGTGCCCCGCAGGTGGCTCACGCCTGAGCTGCATCTTTGCCCAAAGTGATGGTGATGGCACATGCAGCAGGACAAACACAGCTGGGGGCCACCACTCTCTTGAGCACCGTCCCTCCATGCTGTAAACATGCCGTGCTCCTTAAACCTCCCAGGATTCATTCTGAATTCTTTGTAAGGCAGCGAAAACCACATGGCGTTCAAGCCATGCAAATGTCAACTGAAGGCTTTAAGTAGAACCAGATGTGCTCAGGACTGGGTCCCATGCGGCAAAGCCCCCATAGGTATTTTGCCACTGCTGATGCCCTTGCTCACCTGACGCTCCTTGCTGTGTGAGGTCCTGCTCACTGGGCTTTCATCGGGAAATAGTTGTGGTCCTTCTCTGCCCTCCAGTACTACCTACATGTTGCTCCTCCCAAGTGCTCACTTCCAGTCCTGGAGGTCCTCCCTGGCTCCATCTCTGCCCATCCTCTGTCCAGGAGATTATGGAAGGAAGGGACATTCCCGTCCAGGTACTCCTTCTGCCCCTGCCTCCGAGGGCATCCCTGCCAGGTTTCTCCCCTCTGCACACGCTGGGCTGTCCTCCCTTGAGGAGCATTGCCCTGGTGCTAGCATCTCCCTTCAACTGGGGTTGGCAGCTCATGTCTGGAGTTGGCAGTGACACAGAATGACTCTGTTAATGAGAGGTTTGTGCCGAACCCAACAGGGGTTTCATGCCTTCAAGAGTGATCTTGTCTGCTCAGGCTTGGGCCCCTGTCTGTTTTAGTCTCATACCTTTCTTCCTACAGCCTCTGTCTTGCTGTTGGCATTGAGAGCAGCTAGCAGCATGCATGTGAGAGATGCAGATAAAACTTGAACTTCAATCCCATGAAGAACTAATAGTGTGATTCAAGGCCAGAACAGCTTCTCTGGAGAAGGTAGTTATTTTGCCTACAGGAAACAACCTCTGATTATGTCAGTAAGTTGAGGTGGGAAAGGGCGAGGGCTTTGCTCTTTGAACAGACTGGCTGAGTATGTCTTGCAAAGTGTGTCTCAGCTGTGCCAAGGGAAGAATGGGAGCTGTGACACTCTAGGCAAAGATGCTTATGCTGCTGCTTGGAGTGGAGTCCCTCAGCAGACCTTAATTACCTAAAGACCTGCTCCAGCTCAGTGGTTTTCTCTCTTTACTGATCTGGACATCTTTAAAACGTTTAAGGCCTTTCGTGGGCTCTTATGCCCCCCATTCTGGGGATGTCTTAAAGAAGAGACCCATAGATCTCTTTGGGTTGAGAGACAAAAAGCTGGAAGTCAGTGCTGCAGCCCAGCCAGAGCAGGTATAAGCGGATGCAAGAATTACTTTCGCTTGTTCTGTTTGCAGGAAGTCACACCGAGGGAATCTAAGTGCTTTCTCCCTGTAAAAATCTACCCAGGTTAATAAAATGTTGATCCTGAAGGGCTGGATAACGCTTTACAAACGATGTGGCTTCTCAGACCACTTCCCCTTCCCACGTGGAGTGATCATTTCTCTACAGGCAGCTTCATTCATGAACACCAGAACAATCCTTGGCATGCCTGCTGCCCACCGTCTTTGGCTCTCCTAAAACGTGAGCCCCATAGCTTGAGCTCTGGCACTTCTGGAGTCTCATCTCATGCCATGTGGATGCAGGAGTCACAAGGATGCAGGTTCAGAGCAGGATCATCTTCTGACCCTGCTGTGCTCATGTGAAAGTCAATCCAGAAGACAAATGTGCATGTTTCCATGGTTCCTGTAAACTCTCTCAGCCACTCCGACTGCCCTGTCCAGCATTAGAAATAAACCATGCTCCCCACTTCATTTCCAGAGGCTTTCCAGAGCTTTCAGGCTGCCTATTTCTAACTTTTTATCTTTTGATGATTGTACTCTCCCATCTACTTAGACATGCAAAAGTTACATATTCCCAAAACCTTCCCTCCATGATGAGTAAATACACTTGGAGAGCAACCTGCAACTTGTTATAGATGTGTAAATATGAGATGTGACCGGAGGAAGGAGGATTAGCTGCCTGCTTGGGCATTACGGAGCACCGCTTGGAGGCACACCCTCCAAGATAGCTGTATATTGGCAGAAATCACTACCTGAAAACACCTAATAAGGGAGAGGCAGGAAGGACATAGTTTATGCAAAGGCCGTCAAAAGGTTGTTGCAGCAAAGTGCTGGAATTAACCACCATGGAAATTATGTGAGCATCCTGGAGTTAGTCTAGCACTCTGCATGTCAAGCAGGCGCAAATTTCACAGCACCGGAGAGTCCCCAGCCCCTGGGGTTGCTGCGTCAGAGTCAGATAACAAATGCGGGACTGCGGCGCTCGCAAAGGGAGAGCAAGCCGGGGAGTGGCTGATGTGGCTGCTGGCGTGCCGTCCCTCCCGGGGTGGGGTTGAGCAATGAACAGCAACAGGCGGCAGCAGTTAGGCGGAGAATGAAGCGTTGTCTTCGGCTGAAGCAGCTTGGGACACTTGCGGAGGCGAGATGCTATGACCAAAGTTGGAATCAGGCCCGATTTACACCCCAATACCATGAAGTGCCGTGAGATCTTTAATGATTGCAGGCCACCAGCCTCCAATTGCTCTCAGGAGGAAAATGGTTCCTCCGAGCGCTGTGCCAGGACCCCAGCGTAATGCCAGTGCAAAAGGGAGATAATCCCTGAAGGATCGCTCACACTGCAGCATTCACATAGTCCTTGGGGGTTCGTTTTCCAAGCGCTTAAACAACTCAGCCCTTGTCCCATTGGTTTTGATCTCAGCTGCTGGTCCATCTGGAAGGAAATATCAGATGCTGCAGGAAATAATTTTACGGGTGACTCAGAGGTGCTGGCTGCAGAGAGACCTCAGCTTCCCTTCTCCTAACCGCGCTGCTTTGTTTCTCTGCTTAGGCCAAATGTCTGCGGCAGACAGTGTTGCCCAGGATGGACCACGGCTCCCAGCACAAACCGCTGCATCAAACGTAAGTATGACAGTCTCAGCCGGCACAGGTCTCGCAATGCGCCCTTAAAAAGCGCTCGAGTACTGCTGTGACCCTGCATACATCCCTTGTGCTGTGCCGGGGCAGGAGATGGACCACGGGGTCCCCAGAGGCAGCGCCGCAGCCTCCCTGTGGGGCTGCCGGGCTGTGGGTCAGTTCTCCCTGCCTGCTGGCAAAGTCTGAGCACGCTGAATAAATATGGCTTTACTTTATTATTGTTATTAGCGTCCACCCCGAGCAGGGTCTTGTTGGGGCAGGGCATTGCAATGGCACATTTATGGGTGAGTTTCGAGCCCTGGGCTCTCATCGTCCTGCTTGGAGCAAAAGGCAGGTCTGTGAAAGTCCCAGCAGGTGGGAACCGGCAGAGTGGGGCTGTGCTCATGTGGGCGAGTGTTGCTGACGCTGAGGGGGAAATCAGGGCTGCAAATTGTCTGAGTGCTATCAAGGAAAGCAATTAATGGGTTGACACAACAGCTGGGACGGGTGGGGCTGGAGCGTGGTGCAGCACGTGGGATGTGTAAAATGGCGGGGGGCTGCAGGGAGCTCCTGCACTGCGGTAACTGCCCGGCCAGGGCCCTCCTGCCTGCCACCCCCAGAGGGGTTAATAAGGGCTCTGCTCCTCCAGACTGCCCTGCCACAGCCCTGGGGGCTGAGATAATTTTGGGCTCCCCAACACAGCACTGGAAGGGAAGGGGGTTTGGGCAGGCACCAGTGTGATGCACACCAGAGACAGCTGCAGTTGTCTCCATCCCCAGTAGCTCCACAACCACAGCCCAGCCCCTGCTGCAATCCTTGTCCCTAAACAATGGGGTTACACAACCCAGCCCACCCCCGGGCCTTCCCAGGGGACTGCCTGCCCTGTGCACCTGCCCCGTCCCAGGGAGGCGAGGGGCTGCCTGCAGCGCCCGGGCAGCTCGGAGGGCAGGGAGCACGCAGGCAGCGGGCAGGCTTTCTGGATGGGAACACCCTACCCAGAATAGCCAAGAGCATCTGCCTTCATTCGAGTGGCAGCAGCTGCCCAGATGTTTAGCAGGGAAAGAGGCTCAGCTTTGTTTGCCGCGGGATCTCACGGTGCTTCGGCCGCGCTGGGATAATTGCATTAGCGATCGCTGTTTGGGAGCAAGGGGCCAAGGGCTGACTCACCTCCCTCCTCCCTCTCCCCCCCACCGACAGAAGCCAAACGGTAGAGAGCGTGCTGTGCTGCCAGACAGCGTCTGTAAACAGAGCGCGGGGCCAGCGATGGCAGCATCTTTCTCTCATTAGGGATTTTCGTAGGAGCAGTAGATCTGGGCTCGCAGCCACACAGGCTGTCTAGCGATTGCTCAGGTGCTGGGCCCTTGTTCCCAAGGATTCATTAAAAGGACACTGTCAACATGATGGGGCCTGACAGTGTCCCCCCGACCTGGGATGGTAAATCTCCAGCAGATCATAGGTGGAGACCGGTGATGTGTAAACATCGTTTCGTTCCCAGCTACCTCCCTTGCCGGGCTTTTCTGCTGGAGTTTAAGCTGCTGGGGATGTGCGGCTGTTTTTAAGGCTGCCAAGGCAAGACGGACAGCCTGTCCCAGTTAGTTTCTGCACTCTAATACTGTGTAATGTCTGATCCCATGGTCTTTGATATAGGGCATATCAGGGAAGTTAGCGGGGTACAAATGCAGCCAGAGGGAACCTCTTCATGCGATGAAGCAGGGAAGAAGTTGGCATTCAGGTCTTGGGCAGGACCTTGGTTTTGATGGGTCTGAGCCTGGGTGCAGGAGAGAGGATAGGCCAAATTGTTGCCTTCATCTACTCCCTGTCACCTACCAAGCATGGTGATTTCTTCCTTCTGCACCCATGCTTTTCCAGGGACTTTCCTCTTGCAACATCTCTCCATATGACTGAACTCAAGCCACAGGCAGGTTTCTCTAGCCTTTTGGTTTGTTGCAGCTTCGAGGACCAAAGTGCAGTGAGGACTCCGAGAGTTTTCAGAGAGTCAGTGACTGGGAAGATGAAAAAGAGAAATCTCTCTCTTCAGGACACCGATGTTTCCTGGGAAAGTGGAAGTGAGCTAAGGGAGTTTAGGAGGAAGATCTTGTCCGCTTGCAGTGGGCTTGGTTTCTACCCACAACCTGCCAAGTCACCACACTGAACTGCATACAGGACATCCTGTGGGGCTCCAGAGGTCTTCCGCAGGAGGGGATGTTAGGCTACATCTGAACTTGGGCCCGAGGAGTTCATCCAGCCTCCTGCCGGTTTAACTTCATCCTGGGCTGAGACTCGGGGCTTTATGTCCTGGGTTCAGTGGAGAAGAAACCCGTACACACAAGCTGGCCAGAAGCCCCCTCGCACTGCCCATATTTCAGGGGCTGCAGTGTGCACTTGTCGATAATTTAGCTGCTGCTTATTAGCTCATCATCCTTCCCCTCTGCTTCAGAGCAGGGGAATCCTGTTGCTCAGCCTCCCAACGTTAGTTCATCAGCCTCCACTTTCGTCAGCATTATTTACTATGGTTCTCTGCTGCTTCCCAAGATAGCAGCTTGGGCTGGGCTGGTAATGCAGGGTGAGCTTTTTTTCTGACATGGATATTTTAAAGCTTAAAAGAAACAGTTTTAATCAGAGTGTTGGGGAGGACTAAATAAATTCATGCACTTTCTAATCTTGTACAGATGGTCTTGTGGTTAAGATACTGGATGAAGGCGCAGGGATTCCGGGATGAGTTGCTGGCTCTGCTGTGGTCTCACAGTGTGTCTTCAGACAGTCGCATTAGCACCTGGGGCTTTTCCACATCTGCAAAATGGAGATGACATTCACATGCTCTCTCCTTTTGTCTCTCTTCTGTACAGTGACTGTAGGTTTTTTTGAGCCCAGACTGGTTTTCACTGAAGTTCTGTTTTCCCTCTCTGTTGTTCCTGCATTGCTGTTGATCTCCCTGCCTGTCAGCCTGCACAGATCTCTCACTTGTGTTACACTGTCCATCCCTTCTGGCTTTGCTAACACAGTCAGAGCTTTAAGTTAGAACTCAGATTACATATTGCTCTGCATCAATAAGCAAACTTTTCCATGAGAAAGTGGACTACATCACCCCAGTGGTACAAGTCCTTCAGCATCTTCCCGGTTTTCCTGTGTATGCCTAGCTGGATGGACAGGTTCCCCCACATTTAAATGGGACTGAGCAGGAGCTGCTTACAGTGAAGATCTACACCACTCTCCAAGACCTAGAGCACATGCAGAGCAGCAGGGACACAGTAATTGAATGTCACCTTGCAATGTCATTGCTCAGTCCTGCGCCGGGTGTGCCTGCAAAGCGATGGGAGGTTGGAATTGGTGACCTTCCCCTCTGATGGTCCTGCCTGCCTGGCCTAGGTGGGTGGTCAGAGTCACGTCGCAGTTGTCCCTGCAGTGTGACCTTGCAGGGAGGACTTACCTCATGCACTGAAGACCAGACAGCACCAGACTTGGTCTGTGAAGGCATTGCTAGATGCTCCTGAACAAAGTAGCATTGCAACTAATGATACTTCAGCAGTGCTCCAAATCTCATCCTTTTATTAGGAGTTTTGAGATGACTCTTTTTGCTTTCCCTAAAGCCCCAACATCTGGAGCAGGTGATTACATGAGACTACAGTTAGAACAAATGAGTGGCTGTCATCTTAACAGAAACTGTTTATAGCCCCCACAGCTGGGGAGAGACATCTCAGAGTAACCCCTGGGCTCAGAAACCAGAAAGCAAAGAGAAATATTCCAAATATATATGTATATATTTAACCATCTTGTTTCTTCTGTCAATGTTACGGTTTTGGAGGGCTGACTCATGATTTGACACACTTGGCATTGGCAGTACTTCTGTTGAACAATCTGCTCTCCCTACATCGCGTAGCTGAACTGAGCGAAAACCAGTGACTTTTTAAAGCTCTTTCAAGTTATTCTTGAGTCTGTAAAGGCAGCCGGGAAGGGAGTTAATCCTAGAGCTAGGGCAGCTCCCCACCCATCCTGCGTGAAGGTACCAGAAGACTAATTCCATTCCCTTCTTCTTCTTCTCGATATCAGCTGCCTTAGGGGCTTTTTAGAGTGCCTGGTCGCTTATCACTGCTTTGCTGCTGAAGGGCACAGTCTAACGTGACTGAACATTGTTAGTGGGAGAGGTTGTGAGAAGCACTGTGATCCCAGGTCCCGGTGTCGTGGCTCTGCAGTATTTCAGCACGTGAAGTGGTTGTTTTCGATGGCAGGCTTCCTGGTCTGGTGGTGTTTGCTAAAACAGGCATTTATTGGGAGATAACGGTAGGGACTGGCAGCCTATTTAAATCACAGCTGAGTTTTATATTATAAATTACATCAACTTTTGGAGTACCAGACTTCCCAGAGACGGTTAATTCCTGCCTGACTAGGACCCTGTCTCTGTTCCAGAGTCTGCAGTGGTGGCTGATTTATTTTACTGGGGGATTTCATCAAAACCTCTGGCTTTAACCTATACAGCCCTACGTGACTTGGGTTCTCCCTTTCCTTGAGATCTCCCTCTCTTCCTGAGTGTTAACATGGTAATAAAGGTCAAATGAAGCATTCCAGCCAACATATCCCTGATCTAGTTAGGAAAAGCTGATGGCAGTGCAGTTTTTGGGGTGAGGGAAGGGTTGTGGGAGCTATACTGCTGTGAAAGGACCTCAGAGCCTGCACAAGGACTTTCCTCACTTGGCAGGATGGGGGGGTGACGTGTGGATGGCATATGAGCCTAGAGCTCTTTGTATGTTTGTTGCCCAGAAGCAAGGCGTGCTTGGATCTCACGGGGATGGAGAGCACAGCCAGAGAGGGAGGGATGTGCTTATGAAACCCAGCAGCTGTGTGCAAAGGTGGTGGGATGTCAGATGCTCCTGCAGCCTCCCTGGGGTGGTCCTGGGGCAGGGTCCCTCAGCAGAAGCAGTGGCTGTGTGTTTCAACCCATCCACAGGGTTCCCACGCGGCTGGAAGTTAATGTCCGCCTTGTGTTGTCCGATGAGGTTTCATTACCCTTCAGCCAGCTGGCCCTTTCCTTCTTTGAGGGAGGACACTGTTTTCCAGTGCCTTTTCAATTACTCTTGCTCAGAACAACAAGCCCGGTCCTACCTGAGCGAGCTGTGGTTTTCTGGCTCTCACTCGCTGGGCTATAAACCCAATTTGGCATCTGTTGACTTGGGAAACGTTAGGGTCCGGCGTATAATTAATAGCACTTTCCTCCCGGGGCGCAAACTGAAGCTGATGTGCTGTAATTAGGAACACACACAGGCTCAGAGGGTGATTTGGGCATGAAGTTAATGAACTGTAAGTCCCCGTAGATGCGGAGGAATTTGAGCACAGTGACTCCAAAATCAGCTGCGGAGGGAGAGCTGGAAAGCTCTGGAGGGGACAGCCGGGGGGACCATGCAAATCAGACCCCAAAATGGACTAAAGCAGGAAGGTAACATGCAAACTACTTCCAAGGGGCTGCAATAGTGCATGGTCATCTGTCTTCTTGTCTGGCAGTCATTGCCTCCCCTTGCTCTGGGACTGAGGTCCTACTCCTGCTTGGAGAGCTATGGGCCGTGCTGGAGGCTGTATGCTCTCTGCAGATGATGCTGCTCATTTTTGAGCTTTCTGAAGTGAGTATTGCTGGAGAAGAGCTCTGCAGAGACAAGTGGAGAGAAGTAGGAACACAAAAAAGTCTCTGATGGCAGTGACCTTGTGTTAGGGACCCACAGCAGCAGTGACACTGAGACTTTGAAGGCCAACTGCCTGCAGAGAAGAGATGGGGCCGCCCTGGTTGCGCTGCCCCAGCCAGGTGCCACCGCCGTGGGACTGAGCACGCTGCCGGGAGCCCCGTGTCCACTAACCACCTTTCTATGTCTCCCCAGCTGTCTGTGACCCACCGTGCCAGAACAAGGGCTCCTGCAGCCGTCCCCAGGTCTGTACCTGTCGCTCGGGCTTCCAGGGCTCCCGGTGCGAAGAAGTCGTTCCCGAGCAGGAGTACCACCCGCCTGGTGCCGCCACCGCTTTCCAGCCCCCTGCAAGCCTCTTCCGGAGGAGGACCAGCACGGCAGGGCGGGACGCCTCCCTGCGAGGTGCTCAGGCCCCCGTCCCGCGGCATGTCCCGGCTGTGTAAGTCAAACCTGGTTCCCGGCAGGGTGCTCCCCAAACCCACAGGCAGCTAACGCCACGCTCGGTCAGCCACAGCCTCTGCTTTGTGAGACTGGGCAGCTCGGCTCCTGGTGGAGGCTCCTGCCCAGGCTGTGGGAGCTGACGGAAGGGGGTCGGGCCCTGCTGTCCCTCCAAGGGACTCAGTTGGGCCCCAGCACTGTGTCACAGTCCCCAGGCACATGCAGGAATGGGACAGGCTAGTGGCAGTTCCACAGTGAAGGAGGACCACGAAGCTCAGCAGTTTGCCCTTGTCCAGTTGATGCTACATTAGCGGTAGCAGCAGGGTGGGCGGAGGAGTGGGGGTTAAATCTTTTTCCCAAGAGGATGTGTTTAGAGCAGTATGCCCAGATAGTATCCATGGGAGGGTACATAGATATGAGGTGTGCTATTAAATGCCAGTATGAGCAAAGTGATGATACTCGGAGATGTCTCCTGGCAGACTCTAGCCATTACTGAGCCATTTGTTCCATATTTCTGTGTCACCCTGCTATGGTGTGGGTCATTTTGGTACTCAGGCAGGTGCCTGTATATTTGGTATGGAAGCAAAGATGCAGCTGTTGGAGCTCACAGAGGTCCGTACAGGAGAGACTCTGTGAGGAGTGTGTTAAGCTCAGAATGACAACTGTGGGATTGTCCAGTCCTTTTGGGTGAGGAAGAGCTTATGGCTTCAGCCCACCTGCCTCACGTCAGGGCTGAGGTGCTCTTGTACCCGGGCTGCAACTCCTCCACACTTTGTGTTTTGTGAAGTCCCTCTGGAGCTGTGGGTTTTCTGTTGAAGGAGGCAGTAAAGGCAGGAAGGGTGCCTTTCTCTGACAAGCACCTCTGCGGTGCTGGCAGCTCAGTGGGAATGGGGAGGTGGGAGTGGTGCCTGCTTGCTATACAACACCACACGTTTGTTTTTTTGAAAAAATCACCTCCGCTTTTCTGTAAGAGACCATGGACACAGGAGCAAAGTGTTAGACTGCACCACCCCTAAAGACCCATGTTGTTCTTGCTGCTACTCACCCAGCTGCTGGGCCAGAAAGACTGGTTTTGTTGGTAGCCACCACAGCAGAGAATTTGCACGTGGCTTCCAGCACAAGTCCCTCAGTCGTGGTCAAGAAGACATTACAGCAAATTACAGGTGCCTAAGCAGGAGGTAACTTCAGTTTCTCCTTTTCTTCTCCGAGCTGTTTTGACTTTGTTAGCATCACTTAGAGCTGCCTGAGGAAAGGGCAGGTTGGCCTTTGTTTTCCTGTGTTTCTGCAGGTTGTATTTAAAGTGTCTGTTGCACTTGAAGTAGCTGTTGCCTTTCCGCCTGTTCTGAAGCAGAGGCAATGCATGGGCTGGAGACATTTCTGGACATCTCTTGGCCATCTGCAGTTTTGGAGGGGCTCAAATGACTGAGGAGGTATTGACTGACACAAAGTAGTTCACTGAAGCCGGCATATCTTGGTGCCCAAATGAAAGACTATCTGATGGGAACCAAATTCAGGCAAGGCAGAGGTGATGCTGGCAGGGAGAGGTGGCCAAGCCCCTGTCATTGCTGCCGCGAGAGAGGCTCGGTGCCCGAGCGAGCATGCAGCCCTCACATATGCCTGCAATCCTGGTCATGGCTGACAAGTTTCCCCCCAGTGATGACCTCCTACCCCTCCGTGCCACTGCTCTGTGCACAAGGACTGGAGGGGAGGGAGAGCAGTGCCCGTGGAGATACAGCACCTGTTGAAGGCTTTCCCAGTAAGGAACATGACCTCAGGCTCTGTGCAGAGGACAGGGGGCTGTGCAGGCACTGGCAGAGCATTCCTGTCCAAACAGAGCGTCTAGCAATCGCTGAGCTGGGATTGCTGAATGCCCAGCTGCCTGCTGTACCTTAAATCCTCTGGCGCTGTCCCAAGGAAATAGGACTCCATTAAGGACCATGCTGTGCCTTTCCTCCTTCCATCCCCATGGAGGCCGTAGGACATCACCTTATCCCGCAAGATTCCGCAAGAGTATTTGACGTTCGTCCTTTGCAGTGGCTGCAGGTAGGACCCCGGGACACAGCCACCACTGACTGCCTTCTGGAGCTGTCCTGTGCTGTGCCTTTCCTGGCCAGACGATGTGTAGTGGTGGTGTGCAGGCAGGTGTGGGGCTGCCTGCACCCTGGCATCAGTCTGCATCGAAACACCTCACTTCAGCCCCTGGGCATTTTCCCATAAAATTCAGTTGCTTGGGTTTTGTCCGTGGACCATATAACATATGACAGACAACTGGCACGACCTAAAAGCCTTGCTGCTGTTAGACGGGTTGTTTCCCAAACATTTTTGAGTGTCCCCTTCAGCCTGCCAACTTCTGGGCTAGCTCTGGAGCCTGTAAGAATGAGTGTCTGCAGCCGAAGGCTTGCTTCTGCTGCTGTTGCACCCAGCCGTGCCCTCCCACTGCTTCCCTTGCACTGGTGTTGGTGCTCATCCGGCCCCAGGGTAAGTTGGCTCAACAAAAAACTAACACAGCAAAATTAAGGATAATTTTCTGCCACTTCAGTGGGCTAAATTGACTTATTGAAAGATTACATGAGGACCAGAAGGATTGGACAGAATTGCGAAAGGAGGAAAGGGGTAGACTCCCCCTTTGGTGGAAGCCACTTACTAGGTTGGTCATTCGTCTCATGAAACCATGCTCTCACACTTGTGTGAACTTGGAGCCTGCTTCTTGCAGTTGCATGGTCAATTTCTGTGCTACCACTAAAGTAATTTCTGTGCTTCTGCGTCAGGCTTTCTCCGTACAATTGGGCTGTAGGAGCAAAAGCAAGAGGCATATTGGCCTTCGCAGAACCAGGTAGATCTTGCTCATATTTGCAAGTACAAGGATCAGTTCTTAGGCACTGCAAACTTGGGGTCACCTTCACTGGAGTTCAGTTCACTGTCAAATCTGAGAGGGTTTACCAGCCCTTGGTCTCCTCCTGGGTAAGGATGGATTGTGCTGGTGGGACGCTGACTTTTTCTAGTGAGCCTGCCATGCTCCCACAGCAGCTGGCTTGCTTGTCTGATTTGTTGATAAGGTAGAGGTAGAATAAGCTCTTGGGTTTCTCAGTGGACAGAGGACACTGGTGGTTCCAGGTCAGTGGTTGTGAGAGGACTGTGAGATCCAGGACAAATGACCAGTCCCCAGCCTCCCTGCACATTCGTATTGCTAACAAAGAGGAGTTGTGCGAGAGTGGGAGCTTATAGACCTCTAAGCCTCATCTTGCTGTGCCAAGACAGGACATCAATCCTCGCGAGTGAGTTTTCTTTCTCCTTTAGTTTATTTGTGTGTCTGTTGGCTTTATTTGTGTGTGTTTGTATGGAGGTAGCAATCGGAAGCTCTGAAGTCATGCACTAGAACAATGCTGTATTAGATGCCGCATAAGCATGCAACAAAACCCATGAATCCTCCACAGAGACCTGCTCACTAAGCAGAAATGGGGTTGATTTTGATGTCATTGTGTTCTGAAGCGAGTCTTCAGAGACAGTTAGGAGAGCAGCCTCCTAGGTTATTCAGGAACTGCCTAGACCAAAATATTCCCCACTTGCCTGAGTGGTGGGGCTGCTTTAAAATTATTTCTTATCCTCAGCTAGTTGGACTTGCTGCTTATGATTACTACCACTTCACTGTGGAGAGTAACCTGCTCTGGAGGTAGGAAGTCTTTGGGAGTCTGGAGGAGCCTATAAAGCCTTGGTGAAAAGCATGATGAGGCAGCTGCCTGTTTTCATGGCCCTGTTTCCAACAGATGTGCTCAGGTTCTCCAGAGTTCATGCCTGGAAGCAGAAGCAGCGATGCCTTCAGCGGCTTCCCTGCCAGGAGAGCCCAGGAAGCACGACCATGACAGCAGGGATAAGTTACTGTCAGTCTTCTGCCCTCAGCCTTGGTGAGAAGTAGCAGCTCCTTGACCAACAGGGTTGTACCGGTCATACGCAACTGGTTGTACTGCTTGGTTTGTATTTGCACCTGGCAGATGTGAAGGTTAGCAAATGGATCTGTGGGCATTCCCAGTGTAGCTGTCATAGATCCATTTCTGGGCATGCTGGCAGTCCTGGGAAGATGGGGACGTGGACATCGGCCTGAGCACTGTGCTGACCACAGGTGTCAGTGCTGCTATGTTATACGTAGCCATCAGTGCTTCTGTTTGGAGGGGTGTCGGGGAAGAATCACTGCATCCTTGGCTTGCCCATACAGTGCACATTATCTCTTCTTCCTGGGACTAAAGAAGAAGACATACCCAGCCTTACCTGAGCTCGGCACTTGCCCAGGGGAAGACATGGCTAGGAGAAGGGCAGCTCTGGGTTTACTTTGCTGACACCAGAGCTGGTGATGCTCAAGCTTTCGTCCCTTAAAATACAGGCTGAGCAATGAGTACCACTTCCCAAGTCCCTTCAGCAGGCCATGGCTCAGCGGAGGTTTAGAGTTGGGCGTCTGAGGGAGCCTGTGGGGACTTGTTAGCTGCTGCAGAAGCTGGAAGGCCCCCGTGCTGTGCTGCTTAGAACAGGGAGTGCTCTGGAGAGCAAAATCCTGGGGGTGTTAGAGGCCCTCCCGGCATGGACTAGCTGCAAATCCTCCCTCTTCTTGATCTCAGCCTGAATCTCTGCCCGGAGAAGCAAAGCCCCGACAAATGATTGTGCGGGTGGAGCTGCACCTCAGCCCAGAAGCCAAGCTAAATGGAAACAGCTTTGTTTTCCTAAGGCTGGAGTATCGTCAGAATTCCTGTTTATTTAGCAGGGCGTGGAAGGGCTTGCACCCCTGCCCCTCGCTGTCAGGATGGATGGCCAGCTGCCTCTGACTCCGGGCAGCGTGCAAGTAGGGTCCTGCTGCTGCCACCTGAAAAGGTCCCTCCTGCGGGAGTGCCGGGCATAAATCTGTAACCAGCATCTACGCAAGGGAGCCGTGCTGCCCAGATGGGATGTGTGTGCTGGATGAGGGCTGCCTGGGAAGCAAGGCATCCTTCCTTTTCACAGAAAAGAAGAGACGACTGGGACCTGCAAAGTGTTTTCCCAGCAACCCAGGCAAGGGAAAAGGACATAGTTGTGGTATAAGGTGCTGAGACACTGTGCAGACAGCTTAATGCGGCTAAGCTCTTGAGGGCAGGGAGCTTCCTCTGAGAGGGTTCTGTTTAGGCAAGGCAGTTGCTGGGAGTTGCCTGGTGTTTTCAGGATGGAAGAGGAAGAAGGCCGAGTTGCAACATGCCCGCCCCACTGACTCCTGATCTCAGAGCCTCCTCTCCAGCACCTTGGAGGAGACATCTCCTCCCTTCCTGACGAGAGGAAGCCCTTGAGGAGTTGTGGCAAGCGCTCCTGGCCTGGGGACACTGGGAACCTGATGCCAGCAGGGAGGTTCTGCCAAAATATCTGTTCTCTCTTCTGGAAGCAAAGGATGAGAACATCAGGGAGCAAGCAGAAGGCAGGATCTTGGGTGTGCAGCAGGGGTTGCTGGATGAAGAAAGTATATTTCCCCCCTTTTGAAAATTGGCTGAAACCAGCTCCCATTCTGGTGGCAGTCAAATGTCTAGCCTGGTCCTTTGCAGAGGAGAGCGGAGCCCATGGGTGAACATAAAGGTCTCCACCCTGGGGTGGCCACTCGAAACACAACATTGAGAACTGTGGCTTGGCAAAATCGGCTTGATTAGTTTGTCATTGAGGACTAGCAGATAAAACAAAAGTTCATTGCAAGATCACTTGCTTTTTAAAGATGCTGCTCCAAACAGAGACAGATTTATCTTAATTGTTAAAGCAGGATCTGGAGCCTTCTGTCTTGCCAGCTTTGAACTTCCCACGTTTATGGGGAAAAGGGGAGCTTTCTTATTGCCTTACTTGGGTTGCTGCTGAGTGTCCAGAACTGTTTGTCCATGATACGTATAGTGCTAGGAGAAGGTCTGTACAAGCCATGCACCTGCTGATCACACCTCCTGCTCTTCTGCTCATTTATGACTGTCACTCACTTTACATTTATGAGGGTTACAATTTATTAATACCGAAATAGCAGAGTAAATAAAAGCTAACCTTGGCTGAGAAGCCCCTCTGTGTAAGTGCATTCCCATGACATGGGCTGTGGCAGGTTTCCTACTTTGTTTGGGATGGGACCAGCCCAGGAGATCCATAGCGTGACGTTGAATTCCTGGGGTAAAACAATGGTGCCAACCTTGCCTTCTGCCACTGCAGCGTGTGTATGCATATTTTCCCAGTGCATATAAGTCCTAATTGCATCTTTCTAAGGTGCTTCCCTTTGGCAATATAGTTTTCACAAGGTGGCCAAGCATTTACGTTCCTTGATCCAGAGCCAATTTTAGTAGATATCTGAGACGTTGTTAAAAAATTGAAACTAAAAAGCCAGTGCCAGTCCGTGTGAGAATATGTGAAAAGAGATTCCACTCAGGGCAATGTGATCTCCATAAGCTCCATATCTCGGTCCCTCTCCTGCTTTGACATAGTTGAAAGCCCTTGGCAAGCTGGCTGGGAAGCCTAAAGGAAAAACTGAAGCTGCCCAAGAGAAGCATAAATGTCATTTTTCTTATATAAAAATACTTCTATTTTTAAATTACATGATATACCTTCTCTAGCCTGGCACCAGATACAATTGCTCTACTTTCTAGTGTTTTAAAGCTGTCAGCACCATTCTAGTTTATGTGTTTTATGTATTTACTTTCTAGGGGGTTGCATATGCTTCAGAGCAGCAGGAGGATAGCTGGCTTTTCAGGCTCCTTTTAAAGTCCAAATATGGTCTTTACATTAGGTCTGGTTCTTCTGCACCTCCTTGGAAGCCATTCCTATAGCTTAATTCAGCCTCTAGGCTTTGGGAGAAAACGTTCAAATGCACTTTTCCTTCTAACTGAAAGAAAAATGGTGCTACTGTCAGCTTAGTCTGAGACTACATGCAAGAGAGCAGGGTGCAGGGCAAATGCATTGTACGTGTGGTAGGTGAGGTAGTACAGAAAACCCAGTTTATAGCCCATCTTATATATTATACATATATCATTTGGGACATTTGTGACAATACAATTTATATAGCAGTTGTATAAAAAAGAAAGATGTTAGAAGAGCGCTAAGGCCACATGATCAAATGCTGGAGAGTTTTTCCCTAATGCCTGAATTAGGATTGTTGTCCAGCTTGCTTTCAGCTCCCTTGTGCATATGGATTGTGCTGCAGTTTCTCATACCTGGTCGTCTGCTGCCTTATTTGGTTTAAGCTGGTACTCAAGCAAAATCCAAGCTGTTCTCTTTGGTTTCAAGTGTTTTCCATAAATCACTAAGTGCTGGCGGGACACAAGGGATGAATTGAAGCTGATTTGGTACAAGGAGTGGTTGAAATGGAGATGTAGAAGTCTCCATATAAAATATGCTTGTTTTCCTCTCCTTTCTTCAGAAGCACCCTGAGAAGTGCTGCCCTGAGTGCCTGGTGCTGGATGGGATTGGTACCCAGCTCTCTGAACCAACCCATTTTTGTCTCACTTGCGTGGAGGCTCTCTTCAGGGACATGCAGAAACTAAACGTATAGGCAGGAATTAAGAAGAGATTCAGGCTGGAAAAATATTATCTGTTACAGCTGAAGGGAAAAAAACCTCCATGGGAGGAAGAAATCTGGTAGAAGGAGAGGCTGAGATTTTGCAGAATAGGAGTGAACAGCAAATTAGGCAGCAGAGAGTAATGCAGTGTGGCCACGTATGAGAGACTGGCCGGTGCTTAGGACTTTGGAGGCAAAAGACCCGAGTCGCATGGACTTTTTTCCTGCGCACCCTGGGGTCCTGCACTGAGTCAAGGTGTTCTTTATTGCCAGAAAAGATCTTGACAAATTGGAAAGAATTCTGAGAACTACAAAAGGAGGGAGGGAGGGAGCCGAGGGGAATGTTTAACAGACCCACATCTGCAAAACTGAGCCAAACGCTGGCCTTGGAGGATGGGGAGCGTACTCGGAGGCTGAGGCTATCTGGAGGGGGCAGACAGGGTGTATTAGGTTGCTGTGGCAGGGTGGCTGTGCTAATTTTTCAGCTACGAGGCTTTCTACAACAGCAAAGTGCCAAACTCTTCCAGGGATGTAATGACAGGTTGATAACAACACTGGAGCTCTGCCCTCTCCATCGCTTTGGAGCTGCTCCACTGAGGAACTGGAGCCCAGGCGCTGCCAAGGCAGGCGCAGCCTTTCTGCCTGCTCCAGAGCCCTTCCCACCAGGGATGCCATGAAACCTGCTCCTCCCTGCTGGTCCTTGATGTGGATATCGAAGGCCATGTGGGAGAGGTGTGAGAGCAGATTCATGGTCACAGTACTCCTGGAAGCACTGGCTTTGCCACCAGGCATCGTGCATACATGGCCAGGGGCGCTCCTGGTCCCCAGCCCAGGCTCTAGTCTTCTGGCTACTGAGCAACTGGAGGGATGGAGCCAGTGCAGAAGAGTACAGAATAAAATTACTGGAATGCTCGTTCCCCAATCCCTGGCAGGTCTGAGACTTTGAGAGTGGGCAGCAAAGTGTCACATCCCAACACAGCTCTCACGGCTGGAGTGCTGGACTTAGGGAATCCTATGTGTGCAGGGGATGGAGAGATCTGAGGAGACCTAACTACATCAAGCTAATAGACCCAAAGGCCAAGTGCCCAGCTGGGTGTTCAACCATTATTTTAGATTAAAATATGTCTTAGATCCACAGTGTTCCCAGGATGAGTGGGAGACTTTCCAGCACCTCCTGCTGTAGATGAAGAGCTTCCCCTTCTCCAGGTGAGAGGACTACACACATCTCCTCTCCGCCCTGTTGCTCTCATGCCCTCTGTGTATGTGTGCAGCCACAAGCTCTTCACCCTGCTCGCACGCCTGGGATGAGAGAAGCTTTGCCTGCCCTCTCTGTGTCCCATGTAAAGCGGGGGGCAGGCAGCTGGCTCCCCCCACTCCCTGGGGTGCGTGTGGGCGTGAGGATGAATAGGCTAAAGTGTTTTTTCAGGGCTTTGAAGTTGGCAGCCTGGTGGAGGGGGTGAGTGTTGGTAGTCAACAAGATGGAAATGAAACTCAAAAGTGCTTTTTTTCTCCCTGCTATATGGGGAGACGAGTGACCTCCCCATGGCCGGCAGTGAGCTTTTCTCTGGTGAACGTTTCTGCAGCAGGTTTCATTAGATGGGGGCTGGGTCCTCAGCTCGCAGCTGCTGTGCCTTGTGGAGACAGAGGGCCCTTTGGGCTGGAGATCTCGGTGTGCTTGCAGGCACAAGGGCAGGTTGATATGTTGTCCTCTCCTCTTGCGTGCCTCTGCCCTAAATAACAGGTCCTTCCTCTGCCAGGCAGGACCCTGCTGCTCACTGTACTGGAGGGCACAGGGAGGAGGAGAGGGGCAGTGGAGGCATTGCTGTGGCTGGTGGTGGTGGCTGAACCCTCTGTGTTGTGGTCGCATTGCACGGCAGACAACCCAGCTCTCCAACTGTGCCAGCATCTTATGCCTGATTTTGTAATGGTGCAAAAACTGTGGCCGTGGGGTGATGTCTGCAGTAAGATGGTGGCACGGATGGAGACCTTCATGTGACAGCAGCTGTTAGGAGACTTCTGGATGGTTCTCTTCTCACCAAGGCATGAGAGCGGCTGTGCGACTGCTGTCTGGCAGCAGTGCCGTGCCCGTTGATCGTGCTGCTGAACACTAGCCCCGGCATGCTGACAGAGGAGCCAGCTGGAGCAGCTTTCTCACCGCTTCAGCCCAAAGGAGCATGCAGCTGAGCTGGGGAGAGGAGGGCTGCGCAGCTGCCCATCTTGCCTGCCACTCACCGCACATGCCGCAAGGCCAGCCTGAGTGGCTCTGCCAGAGGGGTGGTAGCTCGCCTGGCCTCCCTCTCCCTCTAAATCCCTGTTTTAGTCTACGGAGTGTGCTAGATTTGGCCCAGATGTGGCACTTGTAATCAAGTAGCCTGGCCTGGTTCCTCTGCTGGCTCCACTTGAAGCTCAGAGCGGTTGCAGGCTGCATTTTGATTTTTCTGGGAGGCATTGGCCCGCACTTCAGCTCTGGAGACAGGCAGGTTGCAAACAGCTCTCCATCATACTTGGCATTTGGAAATCATGGTTCTGGCCACTTTATGGGTCAGCACTAAGGTCTGATGGATCCAACCAGGAGCACAGCCTGCTGTTCCTGGTGATAGCCCGGTGCCGTGCCCTTGCGGAGGGCATGTTTCTGCAGCCTCGCTGGGCCAGGCAGGTGCTGTTCCCATGCTTGGAGAGCTGGACTGCTTCCAGGGAGTCAGTTGCTCGCTCCCTAATACACAAGAGCAAAGAGGAGCACTCGCAGAGTGGCAGGTGGCACGTGTGGCAAGGGAAGGGCATTTAATGTCAGCAGAGAGCTGTGCGGAGACGTGTGAGCAGCCACTTTGGCTAAGGAGCAAATTAGACCCCCAGAGACTGGTTAAAGAGAACCTGTTCGCTGTCTATGTACTTGCTTATAGATATTCACTTATGCGGTGTCTGGCAACTCCTGAGCCGATAAAAATAGTGTTCACAGCCCGTCTCCTGCTCCTTCGTTGTGCTCGTGCACCACATAGCAGGCTGGGAGCCAGCTCGGGTGGCCCTACAGCACTGGCACTGCTTTGGGGGCCAGAGGAAGGAAGATGCCAGGGTGGTGGCGGTGGAGGGACTGAGCTTGGTGGCATGGGGCAGACACTTGGTGCCTTTGCTGTCCCATTGAGTTGCACATCTGTTGCTGTGGTTTGTAGTGAGAGATCCAGAGAAATCTTGGCCAGGCACTGGCACATATGTCAAGCAGAGCAGGGATCTGGAGTTACCACTGCAAGATGGCACAGGAGAGAGTCCAAAATGAGAGCCATGTGGCCTCTGTGACAGCCCCTTGCTAGCCATGGTGAGGGACAGTGGTGGCATCTGGGTGCTGGACTGACGTGACTCTTGGGCATGTGCCAGCGGCATTGAGCATGCATGTGGGGTGGGGAGCCTGACCCTCGTTCCTGCCTGTGCAGCCCCGCTTCGGCAGTGCTCTTTGTGCCCAAGGCAAAAGGTGTTGTCAGTGGCACCTCTGCCCACAGGAGCTCTCGAGGTCTAGCAGGGGAGGGAGGATTTGGATGACTCCCTTCCTGCTTGCCCAACGACCTGGCTGTGTGTGAGTTGTGCCTGTGGCACTATGAGGTGGCAGGTGAACATGTGAGGGGAAACCTTGGCAGCTGAGATCTGTTGTTGTAAGCAATAGGGTTGCCACTCGCCTTGATGTCCCTGTGACAGTCCAGGTGCCTGTGTCTGGTGTGCCATCTGGCATGAAATCTGGCTGCAGGTGACTGTGAATCGGGCACAAAGGCACCCGGATGGTCATTCCTGCAGCCTTCATGGTACACAGGTCCTGCTTGGCTCAGCCAGGAAGGTCTCCTGCCTGAGGAAGGCTGGTGGCTGCTTCTCCTGGCCAGGAGAACTTCCCTTGCCTTCCACCAAACCCTGCGGAGCAGGGGGCTTCAGGCTTCGGCGTCTCCCTCACTTGCACCGGGGTTACCAGGGCTGAAGGCAGCTGCAGGAGGGACAGTGGGAAGCCTGAAGCGGGCAGGTTTCAGAGCTATCTCTGCTGCTTGTGGGGATAATAAACTGCGCCAGGATTTATGGGCATAATGTGGGTGGGCTTGAAGTCAGGTGCCTTGTATGGTGTGGTTTCCCCCCTCCTCCCTGAGTCCTAACAGAGCTGTCTTCCTTGTCAGCATGTTTGTGAGCTAATTGATAATAAACTTGAGTGCTCTCTAAGCAATGCCTCCCCTGTGCTCCGGGGCCTGGAGCCTGAGCCATGAATCCCGTCTGCCTGCTGAGGAACCTGTTCGGAGTCCAAGAAAGGGGAAGTTTCTGGTCTGTGGTCAATTTGCTGCTTTCCAAGGCTGGCTGCTTCTCTCTCCCCCTGTAGACACAGACGCTGGTGTTGAGGCTGCCCATTCTTCTGCGATGCTTTAGTGGAAAATCAGCAACTGCCGAGCATTACAAAGGGGGAAGTGAATCACTGATTTTGGTCCCTGTGGCCCCAAGCGGGGAGGGCATCTAGCCAAAGGGACAGGCGGATGGACAAGACAGACACCGAGTATATTGTTCGGCATTTAAAAACCAGGGGAGAACCCGCCTGTTGTCCTGGCAGGTTATCAGGGGCTGAGCATGACTCAGCCCCCGTCCCGGCTGAGCGCAGGCTGTGGGCTGGAGGAGCTGGGGTGGACTTACCAGTGCTGCGGCGGCTCCCCTCCGTGGGACCCTGCTCCCAGCCCCGCAGGCAGCACGCTGCCTCTCCGGGTGGCTGGAGGCAGCAGTCACGTCTCAGGCAGCAGGCTGGTTGTAGTTGGAAAGATGGAGCTTGTTGAGCTTGGACCCTGGGATGGGGGTTCCTGGACTCTGGGAAGATGGTTGCTTCTCTGAGTGTCTCTTATCTTCAGTTTTGTTTTGGCCAGTGCCGTCCCACTCTGTTGTTACCCTCCTGGGCATTGCTCCTTAGGTCTGTATGGTCTCAGTCATCTCTCCCTGATGCTCAGCAGGGTGCAGATTCGTTTCCAGCTGGAATAGTGACTTTCCAGTCCTCATCTGGCCAGCCCTTGCCTTGTCTGGGGTTAGCACCCCTCCCTGCTGACCGCACTGTCCAGAATTCACTCTCTCCACAGTGCCTCGGGCCATCCACCCTGCTATGGTCAGTCAGGCTTTGGCTGTGGAGAGGGCGAGGCAGGCTGGATGAAAAACCAGTAATACTCCTGTGGCACTTGGCTCTGCATTTCCTTTACGCAAACGCAAAAAATACCACTTCCCAGCTTGCTAGCGATCTGGCCAAAGTCAACAGTTGGATGAAGAGCGGCTGATAGAAGCTAAATCCAGGAAAGACTGAGGTGTTGCTGCTGGGGAGAGGGAAGTGCTTTGAAGAGTTTGCCACCTTTGCCTCCAGCCCGAAGGAGGATGCCTGGCCTTAGGTCACTAAGAGAAGCCACAGCTGTATACCCACCATGATCATCAAAAGTGATCAGAGATTTGAAAAATGCTTTCTATATACAGTGGGTTAGAAAACCACTGTTGTTTTCTGGACCCTGTGGTCTCCGTGATTTAGACTTGGTTATTGTGTTTCTGTGTACCTAGTCTTGAAATTGCAGGCTTTTAAAAAAACCTGTGGTTGATTCAGAAAACAGCGGTCCTCATGTTCATCTGTGTGATTGCCAGGAGCCTGCCAGCTCAGTCTTCTGCTCGCTGTCCTCAGCAGGGTGAGAGATACCACTCACCTCCTCTGGGCAGGGAACAGGCACCTTGCAGGTTCATCTGGGACTGGGCAGGAGAGCCATCGTATCCAGGGAATACAACATTTTTGTACCTTCTCTAGCCTGCTGTCTCTAAAGTAAATACAGAGCAGAGTGTAATTGGTAACAAAACCTATTTAAAGTAAAGCATTTATACACAGACAAAGGTGCAGTGATAGGTGTGCAGTTCCCTTGCTGGATGTCACACAGGCGTCATTTGGATCCTGCAGAGATGTGTAGCACTAGAATGTAAGGGACCATGTCTCCCTCGGTTCTCCTGGCTTCTGGCATGTGTCCTCAGGGGCTTATGGGGATTCCGGGTCCTTGACCCGCCCCTCAGAAGAGGGCAGCTACAAGTAGTTGTTGGGTAGTTCTGATCAGTTGTGAATGCAGGCCACTCTGCCTGCACAGCTTCTTCTCATCCCGAATCTCTTTTAATTTTGATTGTCACCTAATACCTATAGGAGTGAAACTTTCCAGGTGCTGGTGACTAAGATCTCTCAGCCAGTGACCTTTCAGCCGCCAGCCTGGTAGAGATCAGCAGGAGCACACACATCCATGGTCCTGGAAGGAGAACGCTGCTCCCTCTACCTTCCCTCCTTGACCCGTGTTTCCCCTGGACCGCTGCTGCTGTTAGCTGGACACCACAGAGGTGGTGCCCCAGGAGATCCCAGAAGGAGAGGTGTCCTAGGAGTCTGCACGCTGTTTCTGCCTCACAGGCTGTGCCTGACACGGGGAAAGCTGTCAGCAGCTCTGACGGATGAAGAGCAGGGAAACCAGCTGCTTGGCAGGCGGTCGCCTATAAAGGAAGAGACCACTGCCTCTTTGCAGAGATCTGTGCTGGCCATGTGCCTGCCTGGAAGAGTGGAAGTGAGTAATACCGCACGGAGGGAGGCTCTAAGACTGAATGAATGTGAAGCCCTGGGACTTTAAATGCCGCAGAACATAGTCCTTGAGGTCTCAACCTTCTCTGCCTCTTCAATACCTCTTCCCTGAGCAGCTGGAGGCATGGCAAGTGGTAGCACAAGCTGCCCACTCCGCCGATGTGGAGCTGCCCCATCTGTTTTTCATCCTCACTCTTACCCTTAGGACAGCCACACCAGGGAGACAACTTATGGCAATGCAGATCCCTGGGAAGTGGACAAGCTCCAGCCATATATATTAAGAACCACCAGATGGTTAGAGGTTGCTAATGCCTTCTAGCCAGGTCTGTACTGATGTGGTGAGCTTGGGTCCATTCCCTGAGACCCTTCAAGCAAGCCAGTCCCCGTCTGCCCAGCGTGGACTGACTCTGAAGGTTTGGAGGGGAGAGGCTGTTTTGTATTCCTTGACCATGAGCCAGCCGCTTGGCATGACTTGGGGATGGATTGGGACTGACAAACTGAGATGGAAAAATGCCCTTTGCCATTGATTTCTGTGGCCCGGGGTGGGATGGTGTTACTCAACTCAGTCTACAAATCCCAGAGCTCATCTGCCTAGAATAGAACCAAATAAACAAATTAATTCAAAGCAAATCTGCCTCCCCCCGCTGCGACACACACTGGAATGCTTTGCCAACAGGATCCCAGTAGGATGGCTTTTCCTCAAGTGTTGCAAGCCATGGAGTAATGTTCCTCCTCTGTTTTTCCTTTGTGAAGTTGGCACTGCCCCTCACAGTAAGTCCATATAATCCACTTTTCTTTGTAACTGAAATGCTAATGATTATTTTATTTAAAGCCCTTCATATGTTGGTTTTTCTTTTTTTTTTTTTTTACAAAATCTGATGATCCTGGGAACGACAGGAGTTGTATGTAAAGCCAAGGGGTGGAATTCCTTCAGGCAGGCAATGGGTAGCACCCAGCCAAGCCCTGCTACTTGCACGTAGCATGCTCCCTTCCTCAAGCATAGATATGATGTGAGTATTTTCAAGCACAAGAGCTGATATTTCCCTGTCTTATGCCACCGGTCACCTTCACCCAGCGACTCTTCAAAACTCAGGGCTGAAGTTGCCCTCAAGTGACCAGCAGTAGGACAGTGAGCACTGCTGGGCTGGGGAACACTCACCTCTTTTCCTTGGGGTGCTTCCATCTATTCAGTAAAAGACCTTGGAACCCCAGCCACGTTCACCCATAGGACTATGCTGGGGGTCTCTCACCAGAGATCATAGGACAAATGTGCCTGAGTTTCCAGGGCTTGGTAGCTCTCCCCTAGCCTCCTTAGAGCTCCATACAGCTTTTTGTTTGTCACTAACAAAACCAGCATTAGCACACCAGGTAACCAAGCAGTAGGTAACAGGCAATGGAAGTTCCTTTGCTGGCAGCAGGGCTGGATTAGTAGCTCAGAAATGTGTGGGCAGGTCATGCCTGGCCCCCACGGCCATCAGGGGTAGGTGGTACTCTGCAGAGTCTCAGGAGAGCTTCTGAAAGAGGCTGGTAGGGATTGAGGTAGGACTAAAATAAAGTTCACTTATCTGCAATTATTCCGGTTAGCCTTGCTGATTATTGAAAAACAAGCACTGTTTGCTGTCCTCATCTCAGTTTAGATCTTGATTTTAACAAGACAACAAATATTTTTATCAGCAGGTAATAATTTTGTTATCCATCTGTGCTCTTTGACCAATCCCACTTGCTCTGTCTCCATCCCTAGATGACGTGTAGCTAGACTCCACTCCAAACAGCGTATGAACCTTCAGCCTGCAAAGCTGGCTGTCTGCCCAGCAGCATGGGTTACCTGCACTGCTTCTTCTCAGGACTCCTGTTCACACCTCCTCCCAGCAGCTCAACCACTCATTTTCAAGGTTTTCCTGCGTTAGGAACAATTAGGTAATGAGTATCCGGACCGGGGACTTCTGTCTCTGGGATAAAACCGTTCATTGTTGGATGGATTCCTACAGCTCAAGGCCAGAAGTGATCAATAGATCAATAGATAATCTAAAATCGCCTCCAGGACAGCACAGATTACGCATCTTTATTTAGTTATATTTGCACTGTTCCAGTGATATCTCATCTCCCAGCAGCACACTTTCCTCTGCTGAAGTGATGGTATCGGGAGTTGGGGAATCCACTACTGGGGTGTTTTTTGGAGAAGGAAAACAGCTATACTGCTGTGTGTGGGCATGATTTCTAGTAGGGAATAATTTGGCTTCAGTCTGCAGATGTTGTTTCATGGTTTGCCTTTCTTGGTTAGATTACAAGGCTCTTTACACCTGGGGTTTTGTTCCTGTGGAGAAACCCGTGCCCTGTAATCAGAGCACCTCTTCATCTTCTTTTTGCTAAATTGAAGAGATTGAATACTTTAGGTTTCTTACAGAAAGGCATTTTCACCAGCCCTCAAATTACTTTTGTCATGTTTTTTCTTGTATCCTCTCCAGTTTTTCAAAATCCCTTAGAAGATGTGACATATTTCACATCAGAACTAGATGTGATATTTTAGCATACATACTCCCTGCTGTGATGAGGATGTGTAGGGAGGAAAAAATACCTCCCTGTTCCTGCAGTGTTTCACTGCCCTGATGTCAGGGCATTGAACTGACAGTTCATATTTAATTGCTTGTCATTACCCCTGAAATCTTTTCAGAATTGCTAGTTTCCAGGATTGTCTCCTTCTATCTGCAGCTGCTGCCTGCATTCCTTCTTCCTAGAAGGGTAATTCTGCGTTTGGCTTTATTAAAATCCCATATTGCTTGGATGGATTTGCCCTCCACAGTGATCCAAACTGCTCTGTGTGATTGCTCTGTTCTCATCACGATACGCCACATTGCAAATTTTTGTGTCAGCAGCACACATTATCAATGTCGATTGTATGTTTATTTCGAAATAAAAGTATTTATTTCCAGATGAAATCCTTGAATCGTGCCAGGCCTCGTACTGATCACCCTGGAACCCATCTAATTCCCTCCCCAGCGACAACTGCTTCTTGTGTTCTGTCACACAGCCAGTTTGTTATTCATTTCACATGTGCCTGATTGACATTGTACTGCCCTGTTTATTTTTTTATTGGAATAGCGTGGGCTCTCAGCCTGTCGGTGTGCGTGTATGTACTTCTAGCGAATGATGAAAACGGACTCCTTCTTTGACAAGAGCAGTTCTCCATAGACCCCATTGACTTGACCTCACTTCTATATTCCTTTCTTTAAGTTCCCAGTTAATTGACCTGCTTGTCATCTTTTCCATTCTGTTGTTCAGGGCTGATTTCGGGCTCGCTGGCTGACAGTTACCTTGTGTATATCGCGCTTGACCTGTTTGAATACCAGCGTGGCATTAGCTCCCTTTCCATCTCCCCAGATCTTACCATTATTCCAAGCTATCCAGGCCAGGAATGTCAGTGAGCCAGAGCTGCTGTCAGCCAACTCTCGTTGGATCATCCAGTCCTGTTGGGTTTAGAAACACCTCCCCTGTGCCGACTGTGACAGGGAAAATGGTGACAACCATAAAGTGGGATGGACCTCTCTGGGCACTTTGGTGGGACAGAGCTAGTTTGCCCCAGCCATTTGGTCAGAGATGGAGGTGTTGGACAGGGTATGCAGATGACCTGCCGGTGCTTAAGTTCAGTTGCAGAGAATCCAAGGCATGGACTTTCAAAGAAACTCAAGGGGCATATGGGCAGCCAACCTATTTTGGCCCCTGGTGTACTAAAGCCTTTTTCCTTGCAGGTGGTGCAGGTGAGAGTGAGGGAGACATTTGCTGGTAAGCACAGGGCACCCTCTTGGAGGCTTAGTGCTGCCAGTCAGTAAAAAGGAATGGGAGCAAGCGCAGTAGAGCAAGATGTGCTGTTCTGTCGGTTTAATGCAAAGAGCTCTGCCTAGTGGTCTACATGGCTTTATCACAGAGTGTAAGAAGTGCGGCCTTGTGAGCTGAATGGCTGCTCCATGCTTAGTCCCCAGAAAACACCAAAAGCCATAAATGCACTTACTGCAGAAAGTTGTAACTGCACTTACAGGAGTGAGGTTTTGGTCATTTTCTCTTGTTTGTGACTCTCATAGGCCAAGTTTTGTTTATTTGCTTGGCCTGGCTTCTCTTCTGACTGCCTCGCTGGTTTTTCAGTGCTCGTTTGGGGCTGGGAAGGCAGGTCCTGAGAAAGGCCCCACCATAAGAACGAACTTATTTGGAACTGCTTGTGTTTGCTGGGAGAGGGATGTGGTGGGGCAAGGAGCAGCCCTTGAGTGTGATGGCCAGACAGAGGTGCTGCAAGGCAGCCACGGCGTCCCTGTGGTGGGGCAGCCTGACGTGACGGTAGAGGGAGGCTATCTTGGTGAGCACTATGCCCTGCCAGGCTCAGGACGTGGGGCACAGTCCCAAGAGTGAAATGGTGCCATCGTGATGACAGAATGCAGGTGAGGAGTGGGACTCTGGTCAGGTAGGCAGAGCTCTGTGTCCAGGCGGTGGCTCAGGCAGCTCAGCAGTGAAGGTTGCCTCAGGGCATCCTGGTGCACAGGCACTGTGGGTCAGCGCAGTTACTCGTGAGGAGTATCGGTTCATTTTTTCTCTTCCACAGGACTCAGAGCAGAATTGGCTCTCCTGTCTCCCACCAGCACACAGGGCCATCACGGACTGTCCGGCGCTACCCAGCCAGCAATGGCCAACTCACCTCTAATGCACTTCCCAATGGGAATGGACATGAGCAGAGCAGCTCTGGGCCACAGGCGGTTTCCCAGGAGCACACCTTGTCTGCAAGGGGTAAGGCCTCCAGGGCTGTCACTCTTTCGAGGTTTCTTGTTGGGGTGTCTTGGGGAAGAGCAATGGTGTGACTGGGGATCCCCAAGAAACCCTGGACTCCCAGGACTGTGCTGCTGGGTGGGGTGGAAAGGGAAGGTCAGCATGGGCATTGCTGGTGAAGAAAGAGACCCTACTGAAGGACAGATCAGGGGAGCAAAATGCTCACGACAAGGGAGAGGAGCCAGGGGGATGTGACAGATGCCTCCCAGAGGTGTTGAACATCACCCCAGCACTGCTGCCTTGAAGGGGGATTGCCTCAGTCTGGAGGAACGGTGTCTCCCAACTTCCTCCTCAGTCTGAGCAGCCCTTGAGGTCAGATTGTGCAACCAGCGTCTAGTTCTTCCCTTTGGCTGCCCCCTTGGTGCCTTCTGACATGAGCAGGGATCAGGCCAGGCTGCTGGGACGTGCAGTTGCTGAGGCAGAGCCTCAGCAGCTCCCCAGCCTGGACAGATGCAAGTTGTCTCCTGCAGCTTGGCTCCCCCTGAAGCTGTGCTTCCCCAGGGAGGCACCATGTGGCATCTCAGCCCTTTTGAGTAGGACCATGAGCCTGACTGAAGCTGTAATCTGAAAGTGGGGATTGAAATGGGGAGAGTCAGGGGTGAGCACAGCAAGGGGGGCACCCGCGGAAACAGCTGTCTCGCTGGGCAGGGATGGAGGGCTATGGTGTCAAGCCAGCTGGTTCATGGTTGCACAATAGTTCTGCCTGTTGTCCATTTTCTGCAAGCCCCCAAGAGCTCTGAGTGCCATTTCTCCCTGTATCTAATATGAGGATGGTGAGGGACCAGGAGGGGACCGCAGGTAACCACAGGGTGTCAGGGGACGCTTACAGGGAGATATTGGTTTTCTCAAGCCCTGATGCTCTCTTTGATGGATACCAGTGTGGCCGTTCGTGTGGGAAACCTTCCAGTGGTTTAAGGGCAGCCAGTCTCCCGGCTACTGACATGGCTTGACAAGGAATATAGTCTAAAGCAGAAGAACACTCTTTATACTGGAGTTAGTGCATCTGTGTCCCTTCACAGGGAGTTATGCCACTACAGCTGGGCAGGCAGAGCGTGCTGCTGGCCATTTTTCATGTGTTGACAAACCCTTACTGATGCTGGAGCAGAGGACAGGCTGGAGTGAGCGAGGGGCAAGGAGAGACACTGCTCCGGGGAGAGACACAGACCCATCCTTGCTCTGGGAATGCTTTGGAGCTTGAGCTGCAGATTACCAACCCCCTGGCCTGGAGATGCTGTTTCCACTTAGCACTGTCCTTTTCTTTCATAGGGGCCAACCTGACAGAGAAGATTAGGAAGATAAAAATCGTCTTCACACCCACCATCTGCAAACAGACATGCCGGAGCGGGCGCTGCTACAACAGCTGCGAGAAAGGAGACACCACCACTCTCTATAGCCAAGGAGGGCACGACCACGATCCCAAGTCCGGCTTCCGCATCTGTGAGCACCCCAAGGCCCCCAGCCCATCTTCTTGCCTGCTCCCCCACTCTCCTCCTTCTGCCTTTCCTGCCTCTACAGACTGAGGGCTTGGGCTGCTATAGGGATGGGAGGAGATGGCCTCTCCCAGTGCCTTGGAAGATGTCTCCTGGGGTCTTTGGGGCTTATTCCATCTCTGTCTCTGGGGGAGCAAGACAGACCTTGCCTCATTGCTCTCTTTCCTGGGCAAGCAACTTCTGTTTCCATCCCACCCCAGGTAGGGGGGATGCGTGTGTTTGAGTCAGGCCTGCAGCCAAGCCTCGCCACCCCCTCCTTCTCAGAGCCAGCTCACTGCTTTCGTTGGCATCCAGTCTTGGGGCTGACTTTCATCACCTAATTTCCTCCTGTTCTCTCCTTTCACTCACGTGGCAGCCAGGAGAGCTGGCTGCAGGTTGCAAGCTGTTCCTATAAACAGGGCTGCTGAAGCCTCTGCTCGCCTTTCAGAGCTGCTGGGATTGCTCATCAGGTTACTGAGATACCCAGCTGTGGGTTGGGCACATCCTCTCAGAGCCAGTTGGTGAGAGCAGCCCGCAGGACCTGATGGGACTTGTCCTCTGAAAGCCTCTGTAACTCTCAAGTTCTTCTAACACTGAGGGAGTGCAAAGTCTGGCTGTTGTGGACACCAACTGATACAGGGTTCATGGGAATTTCTGCCTAGATCCCAGTCCAAAGATGTGTCTCCTCCCCCCAAAACTGGTTGCTGGGGTTGAGCAAATGAACTCGGAGCAGGGTGGGAGCTCATCCCCTGGGATGAACCTAACAAGCCATCCTGGGGTGTGCAGCAGCAGCGTCTCATCTCACACTGAAATGAGTCAGGATGATCTGTCAGGAAATCCCGTGCCTTGCCCGAGCGTTGCTTACACTGAGAGGCACTCTGGATTGCTCCAAGCATCTGATGAGGCCAGAAAAGACATGACTTCGGTTTCATCTGTGGATGCTTTTTCCGAGCCCGTGCAGACGAATTGCTCCCGATTCTTTTGTCCCACTCCAAGCTTCTCCCATTTGAGCTGCTGGCAGGGCCAGGGCTGGCTGGGAGACAGGGTCTGAGGACGTGGCTCTCTGCCCGTTCTCTCCTTCTGCCTCTCCCATCCCCACTGAGCTCCCTTCTGGGCTGGGAGTAAAAACCCTGCCAAGTGGGGAGGGGGCGATGCAGAAGAGAAGGAATTGTGCTGACTCGGCCGCATGTGGCTGCTGTAGCTCCTGCCCCACTCCGAGGGATCCTGCTGTGCCAGCAACACCACTTTAGCCCTCGGGGGTTGCCCCACAGGGCATGGGCACCCCAGGCTGGCCATGGCCCCAGAGCCCACGGGAGGGCTCATCGTCTTCCACCCATGACTCCAACACTGAGCAGAGCTCAGGGAGGACCCCGGCTTCTCCACCTGCTGGCTGCTGGATGGTGGTGCACAGCAGGGATCCCAGGCTGCCTCCGGGCTGCAAGTGCTGACCCCAGCCCGGTGCTGGCTCTGCTCCTTGGGCACCACGGCGCTAGTGCTGGCCCAGATCCAGCTGCCTGGCCGCCCCAAGCCACCCTTTGGCTAGAGGCAGCGGCTCAGTTTCTCTGCTAAGCAGACCTCTCTTTGCCTTGCAGACTTCTGCCAGATCCCCTGCCTGAATGGAGGGCGCTGCGTGGGCCGGGACGAGTGCTGGTGCCCCTCCAACTCCACGGGGAAGTTTTGCCACCTGCCAGCTCCCTCTCTGGAAAAGAAGCAAGGAGGCAGAGCCCCAAAGACCCTGGCCGGCTCCATGAAGCACTCCACCTACACCCTGCCCTTGTCCAACCAGCTGGGTGAGCATGGCTGGGGACTCCAGACCCCGCGTTTCCCTCATGCTTCCGAGTCCTCTTACTCGGGTGCTCCTCAGATCTTCATTAACAGGCCTGAGGAGGCCACTACCTCCTTATGTTTGCCTTTTCAGGCCAGGTTGTTAGAAAAGTGGTTCCCTTAGTTTCTGAAGGGCTCAGGTTGCCAGGGAAAGTTTTTGGTAGGTTTGTCCTCGTTTTGGGCTGGAGGGGTATTTTCTCTTAGATGCAGTCTTCCTCTAGATTTCCTGGTGGGGTCAGTCTACCTCTCCTCCCTTGTGACTTTGTCAATGACAAGATGATCTTCGGGTGCCAAATTGTTGCCAGATTGTCACACCTGTGGTATAAACTTATCTTCCAGCTTCCCTAAACCCTTCCCTGGTGAACGTCCACATCAACCACCCTCCAGAAGCCACCGTGCAGATTCACCAGGTGGCCAGGGTGCGGGGTGACACAGAGGTGTCGGAGGAGAACAGCGTGGAGGCGGTCCTGGTGCCTCAGCTGGCTGCCGTGCCCTGGTACACCTACGCCCACGGGAACGGCAACAGCATTGCCGCAGAGAGCAGCCAGCAGCAGCAGCAGAGAGCCCCGGGGCTGCTGGGGAGGTGCTTTCGGGAGGCTCTCCATGGGCAGGTAAGGGGTCATCTGCCAGGCGTTGGAATGTGTGTGTGGAGATACGTTTCTTGTTCTGGGGTACAGGTGCGTAGGCTTATGGGACAGCGAGGCTGGCCTTTCATTGTGTGAAGCTCTTCAGCATCAGCGTGGGTAATCACCCAGGTGCCATGGGCATGGGCAGCAATGTGTTAGTGCTTGGGAAGAAAATCCCTTGTTTTGGCCCAACAGGGAGACCTCGCTGCCTTGCCCTGACCGGTCTGTGCCCTGGGGCAGCACAGCCCAGACTTGATGGCTTTCACACACAGTCTCGTTTAAAAAGGGTGCCCTATTTATAGCAACATTTACAGCCACGCTCTGCGATTATTGTAGGAAACGTATAAAACATAGGAAAATTCCTTTCCTTCTCAGACGATAAATGAAAGTCTGATTTCCATGGAACGACGCCTTCCTGGGCAGCTTGGTTGGGGCTTGGGAAGCAAATGCACGTGAGGGGCTTTCTCACCCCTGTCCCGCAGTCATCGTAATTTCTTATTTTGTCTTTCCCCATATGTTTCTCTTGCGTCACTGGAAAAGCATCGGAGGTTTTTGGCACCCACAGGAACACCTGTGAGCTCCCCTGGAGCAGCTTGCACTCAGCAAGGCCCCCCGGCTGGGCAGCCTGGGACTCGGCCCCCTCCCCACTGCTCCCCAGCCCTTTCTGGGGGGCTGCTCCCAGTTCCCGTCCCATCCTTCAGTTGCTCCCATCAGAGCTGTTCCTAGCAGGGTGCATTCTCAGCCATTCCCTAGTGCAAAAATAAATTAGATCAGACCCTGGGGCTGGAAAAGCCCCGCTCCTCTGTGGGGAGACGGCGGCTCTCTGCACCTGGGAGCAAACGATGATGCCTGGAGATGCTGGTGGATGTCCAGAGAGGCTGTGGGAGATGCCTGGGGCAGGGCGAGGAGGCCGGCGGGGGGTACCCTTGCTGTGCTCACACCTCACCCAGCTGGGCTGATGCCGTGCCCGGGAGAGGGCGAGGAGCCCGGCGGGGAGCGCTTGCCTCTCCCCACTCAGCTGCAGCCGAGCTGATCGGTATGTGAGTGCTGGGCGGGCGGCCACGCGCGCCTGGACGGGGGCCAGCTCCGGCCTGTGGGCCGCGGCGGCTCCACTCTAATGGGGAAGCTTGTAATCCAGAGGGCCTTGCCGGGGGGGTGAACGGGGCGGGAAAGAGAGACTCATTAAGCAGAGGAAAGTGCCTGACCGCAAGCTCCCCACCGGGCTGGAGTGGTGCACCCATTTTGCTGGCTAATCAGCCAGGCACGGGGCTGATCTGAGGGCTTTGCCTATTGATATCATCTCTGGTTCATCTTCTGCTCCGTTTGATGTCCCCTTCCCCTCCAAGGGGTGCAGTCAAGGGAGTCTCGTGTTTTTCTGTCTGCACAACTGTTTAGTGTCTTAAACCGCATCCCTGGTCCCACTGTGTCCCAGTGGGGAGCTGTGCCAGAAGGGCTGTGCCAGCCTCTGACCCCAAGCTGTTATCCCCCATGCTGGCTCTGCCGCCACCGTGCCAGCCGGCCACAGTGGACAGGCGCGCATCCCCTCTCCATCCCGCAGAAGTCTGATCCTCTGGTCCTCTCTCTGCAGTGCACCAACCCCCTGCCAGGGCTGACCAAGCTGGAGGACTGCTGTGGCAGCGTGGGGCTCTTCTGGGGTGCGGACCAGTGCCTGGCCTGCCCCCCCCGGCCAGGTGAGTGCTGCTGCCGCTGGGGACGGCACAAGGTACAGCCCGCGTCCTTGGCAAGCAAAAATGGTGGGGCTGCCTCACACGGCCGATGAGGCATGGAGCAGAGCCATGGGTCCCCTGCGGACCTGTGGCCCCTGGGGACGGGCAGCGTGTCCAGGGTGGCATGTGGGGCCATGTCTGCTCCACTGCTGCCCCGAGGAGTGCTCTGGTTTGGGTGCTGGCCCCAGGCTCAGCGCTTTCTCCCCGAACTGCCCCTGCGAAATCCTGGTGCAGCCAGTGGTTCCCGCCATGCCAGCCCTGCTCAGAGGGAGAAACAGGAAAAGAACGGCCGTGGTTTTAGGAGGTGCAGTCCTAGATCAGTGGAGGAGGCTGCAGACTCGGCCCTATAGAGTTACGGGCTTGCTCTGGGCCCGACACGGGCTTGGCAGGGGCTCTGGAAACAACACTACATCAAACAATTGGCAGGAGCACACCCGGGGTCCGTTCCAGGGGCATGGGCGTCCAGCCCTGTTCCTGCTGCGCTCGGGAGCCTGATGGGCTGATCCAGCAGGAGACGGGGATTCCTCAGTCGCTCTGCTCGGGGTGCTCCGTGACGGCCCCTTGTGCCGCGGCCCCCCTCCCGCATTGCGGTGGAGAGGCTGTGCTGAAGGACTCTTGGCTGGAGAGAGGCCGCCCTGTGGGCAGCTGATGCTGACCAGGTCCGCTGCAGGGCAAGGTGCACATGTCCAATGCAACACGGGCAGAGAGCTGCTCACCTCTCCCCTGCCTGCCTGCCTGCCCCCTTTCATCACTGCCTGGCTGCTCGTTCACATGCCTTCACTGGATTGAAGGACTAAAGTAAACAGACCCCATGGGCCAGGAGACTTTGACCGCTGAGGGGACCGGAGGTGTCCAAGATGACAGGTTTTGTGCAAGCAAGTGTGGTGTCGGTGCCTTCTAGCTCTGCCCAGAGGCTGTCCCACTTGCTCACACGCACGCTAGCAAGAGCTGTTTGCGTCTCATTGTCCTCCCTCGATTCGGTTCCCCCACAGCCAGGGGTAGGGATGTCTGGAGCCAAATTCCTTGCAATCACAGACGAGGTTGTCAGCATCCTGGAACCCAGCGCAGATCTGGGGAGCTCTGATTGCTGTCATCTTCCCGCTCTGCATGGGTCCACTGTGGCAGCGGGCCACACTGCTGCTTCCCTGCCCTCGTCTGCATGCCAGCCCCAAGGGAGCCTTGGGCACATGCGATATGTGGGTGACCGCAGGGTCTCCAGGTTCAGCACAAACAAGGAAATGCTCCACATGGGCTTCAGCCCCCTCCTCTTTGTCCCAAACCTTCGCATCCCCAGCCACGGCTTTCTCCTCCCCATCTCACAGCAGTCTCCCCGTTACTCGCCCTGTCTCTCTGTGATCCCCTGGTTAGGAAGCAGAGGGCCCGCTTAACACTTCGGTTAGGCTGCAGATGGCTGCAAAATCTCTGCACCTCCTTTCTCTTTCTCTGTGCCAGGTTGCTAGGTATCACTCAGCAGCCAGAGCTGCAGCAGTGATTGCTCTGCTGGACTTAGATCTTTAGGCTTCAAAATGTGTCTCTAATCACAGGCTTCCAAGACATGAAAACGCGCGAAATACCCGCATGTGCTCCTTGCAGTCAGCCAGCCAGTAGAGCAAATGCACTTAAGAAACACGTCCTAGCTGCCAGCAGGTCCCACTTCCACAGCTCAGCACATGCCCTGTGTCCCAGCAGCAGCTGAAACTCAAGGGAGGTTGTCGCTGCTGGTCTTCATTGAGTGGACAGATGCTTGCCTGGGGTTTTTTTCAGATTAATTCCATGGGGATATGAAAAATGTATCCCTGTGGGTCTTCTGTCTTTCTGTGCCACAAGAAAATCCCATTCTCAGTCCCTTTGGCTTTGGGTGATAAAGTTCCCCCTTGGAGACCAAATGGCTCTTGTTGATTTTGGCAGGGATTCAGGCTAGTTGAAGGGGCCATTTTCATCCTCTTTAATCGTGCCCGGTAACGAGCCCCACATGCAGGAGACCACACAGTGCAAGTGAAGGGAGCTGTAAGGCAGACGCTCAATTGAGGCAGCCTAAGAGAGCCTGGCTGTTGTGAAGTGAGAAGCCCCGGTGGCTGGCATGCTTTTCTCTGGCGTGCTGTCTTCGCAGACAAGAGATCTCACCACACAGTGGAGCCAGGGAAACAGTCCTTTCTCCGTGATCTTACTGCTCTAACGGAGCCACCAGGCACTGTGACCTCTCATTGCCCCATGCCTCCTCTGCCAGGGCTCCCAGGTCCATGCCTGTCCAGTGTGAAGGCATTGCTCCACATCATTCCTGCCTGTAGACCACATCCCACACTCACATCCCTTCTGTCTCCTGGTCTTGCTGGCCTGTGTTGTGCTCACTCAGAGTCACTGGGCTGTAGTTCAGTGTCTCGTGCACAGAGATAACGTGTCTAGTGGATGTTTCCAGCTTTCTTATTGGCACTGTGGTCTTCAGAGAGAACTTCTCCTTGCGCTCGTGTGTCCCGGGGAGGCGTGCACCAGAGCAGACTTGACAGCACTGGGAATTTAATTCCAGCAACCAGAGACAGAAATGGCAGAAGCTAGTTCAGTGTAAACACTTACAAATGTACAGAAGTGCAGCCAGGCAAGAGCTAGACAAATGGAGAACTTGTTTGGATTGACTGTCTGCCCGAGACACTGATTGTTAGTAGAGTCTGGATACGTCCGGATGTCTCCGTCGACTGTAGCTTTCATGTTTGGTACGTGTTTGTGTGCGGAAAGACATCAGAGAAGAAGAAGAATCGGAGGCAGGCATCTGTCTGAGCGAACCTGCCATGGCCAATCCCCACTATTTTTTGTGTTTTGCCCAGCATCAGAAAAGCCAAGGCATTTGAATGCTTTGTCTGCATCCTAAGGAGACTATGTTAAAAGCTGAATTCAGAATTAAGGTAGAGGTGGGGTTGACCTGGCCAGTACTCTCTGTAGTGGCTGTTACATTGATCTCAGAGGTTTCCTTAGGCTCTGCTCAGGCTTTTGGCTGTCTGGTTTGCTGCTGGGAGGGTGTATATTGTTAGGCCCCTTCAGAGAAGCAGACACAGAGGTGGGTGTTCAAGCAGGCTATAGTAGAAGTTGCTGGGAGTTTGCTGTTGCTCACGTAAGTGAGAGCTGAAGATGGGATCCCCAGGATATGTCAGAGACAGCCCTGGGAGAAAGGGAAGAGCCGAGACCTTGCTCTGTGAACTGCTGGGGCAAAGGCTGTCACCCAACCTGTGAAAGAAAGAGATGAGCCAGAGGCAGGGCCCTGGAGAGTGGCAGGACGCCTACATGCTGTTGTGCAGCTGCAGTCCTTCTGCTTCGGCTGGAGATGGCTGGATGATATGTGCTGCACTGCAAGATAGGATAAATCAGATGGAGATATCCAATGACCCTCCTGGGTCTTTAGTACTCGGAGGATGTGCTGGAGCACACACTGAAAAGCTGGAACAGAGAGGTAGGAGGATATGGGAGCTGGAAGGTAAAACTCGGAGAAGACTGGTAGAGGGAAAAGGGCATTGGAGGCTGAGGAAGCAGCTGATGTAGAGACACTTGGATGTGGCTGGGAGGAAGCCCAAGGACCAGCAGGGTATTTGAGCAGTGCTGGTGATGAAGCTGCACTGAAGCAATGTCCTGTCCTGTGGCGAGCTCAGGACACGGGGCTAGTAGCAGGCACACTGCTGGGCAGAGCTACTCCTGCTTACTTGCCAGCCCATATACTATTTTGGGGTATACAGTGGTCTGTGGAGAAGAACATGCTGGAACAAGGTCAAGAGATGGTCCATGAAAACTAAAACCAACAAGACCCAAGCTGCAGGTTGACATAGACCCCAGGGAGGGTGTGGGTTTGGGCACTGGTTTCCCTGAAGCCTTGATGCTCCTCAGGCACGTGGGGATAAAGGAAACTGGTAGTGGAGAGTTTTTTCTGAAGGCAAGGTGAGGCGGTCTGCCCAGAGGCCGCCTCTTCCACCTCCTCCCTGTCCCTGAGACCACACGGCTCTGTGACCAGCAACGTTCCAGGAGAAGCCCATACCAGTGATGGACACCCTCTCCTCTACTGTACAGGAGCTACAAGTCTCACCTCTCTGCAGGGGTTTGGGGGACTTTCTGGCTGCAGCAGTAAACCTGCGTCTTCCAGATCCTGGGTTTTCACTGCCCACTGTCCCTTATTTCAGGCTGCAGTCAGCCTGAGCGTGGGCTGGGCTGCGCAGCCACCAGTTGTGCTCACTGCAGATCTTCCTGGGCTGCTTTCTGTCCTCCTGCCTATGGGTTTTAACTGCATTAAGAAACAAGTCTTTGAAGGCTATTGTTTAGTTTTTATTCCCACTCCCCATGTTTTTTCAAGTTTTTTGTCCTAGAGAAAAGTCTGAATTTCACTGGAAAGTTGGATCTTGTAATGTCTGGTTTGGCGTCCGCAGCACTCCCCAAACAGACCTCCCACCGTGAGAGGGGTGGCAGCTCACCCATGGAGCCGTCATCGTCAGAAACGCTGAGTGGCTCCACAAGCCACAAGCTCCCCTGCGCTGTGCCTGCAGGCATTGAAACAGCCACAGGAAGCCCCTTGAAAATCAGCCCCCTGGTCTGCTCTTGTTGTGATCAGATCAGGGAGGATATAGGGAAAAAAACCCTGGAAATATGGGAAGGAGGCTACGGAGGGGGCTGGTTCTGCCACTGCTACACCATGTGCCACAGGGAGTCTGTCCGAGACAGTACAGAAGGGCTGGTTTCTCAGAGAGATAATGCCTTTTGTATGATAAATGGAAAGAGTTGAAAGAAATGGGCTAGCTTTCAGCAGCTAAGCATTTCCTCACTTCTCATCTGACCACAGGGTTCCTCCTTCCCCTTTTAACAGTGATATTGGCTGGCCTAAGGCAATGTATTATCTCACTCTACAAACCTTGCCTTGCTCAGGCCCTTGTAGCTACCACCACTAGAAGTGGTTTCTTTCCACTTCACCATCAGCCTGAGCTTCTTCATTCCATCTTCAGACAGCGTTTGGGGAGCCAGGGCCCTTGGGTAAAGCCACTTCTCCTGGGAAGCGATGGACAACTTCTGAAGTGTGCCTGGCTGCTTAAAGGTCATCCTGCTAGCCTGCAAAACCCCTCTGCCTGATTTCTGTGCATTCATTTCCCTTCTCATTCTGCTGTGCTCAAGTATTGCTCTAGCTGGGGACAAAGGTGCTGGTGGGCGTCCTGGGCTGTGGCTGCTTCGTGCTCACCTCTTCCTTTCTGGATCTGTTAGCTTATTGCATGCATGCTCCCCTGTGAGAGCCCGGCCCTGCCGGGGATGCCCAACGCCTGCAGAGCTTGCAGAAAGCAGCGTCGAGTGGTGGGAAGCAGAGCTGGAGGGAGTGATAAGGAGAGCCATGGGGGAGACCTGGTGTGCAGGTACCTGGTGAGCACATTGCTTTGGTGTAGCGCCCACAGGACTGAAACGCCCAGGAGGTGAGGCCCGGAGATCACACCCTTGGCAAGCATGAAATCCCTCTGCCTGACAGATGCAGCTCAGCTGCTCCGTCCCCAGCCTCAGGCTCCGGGAGCACCCCTTCCTAGAAAGAGTGTAGACAGACAGACAGACAGACACAGGAGGCTGGGACCCCTCTGGCTCTGGGTGCTGACAGACTTCTGCCCTCTCTGATCATCACATTGGCTTTTTCCCAGGCATTGCCTTTTGCTGGGTTCCAGAGGAATGGCTTCCCACTTCCTACCAGCTGCATGGGAGAGGGGTGGATGCTGATCCCCTTTGCAGGAAACTCAGGTGTCCTAGGCTGGTTTTTCAGGGGGTTTTGGCCATCTCTGCGGTAGTTCGGCAACATCAGAACTCATGGAAGGAAATGGTCCTCTGCTGGAGTAACCAAATACAAAGCTGAGAGTTAATAGCTTACATCCTCCTGCAGCCACACGCTGTCTTCCCTTGCGGCCAGGTCCTGGCAGGAAGAGAGCAGCCTCCATCCAGTACTTCAGAAAGTGTCTTGGTTCCCCTTGGTACAGAGAGATCTGCTCACATTACATTACAGTTATTCTTTCCAGGGAACACGAGTTTCTTTGCAAAATTGAGACATTTGTCCATAGCCTCACAAGTGATTTGCTGCAGTAATGAGCTGCAGGTTTCTGCAGACTGGAGTCGTACGAGTGCTGAGGTAGCATGAGACCTGCACGCTCACCCCCCATCACTGGTATTTTCTGCCTTGCCCTCTCCCCAGCAGCATCTGGCAGAGGGATGCTGCAGGATCTGTTTCTCTGCAAAGGCTTTTCAGAGAGGGAGAGGGGCTCTGAGACACATGTCATCGCTGTTTGATCTCCAGCATGCTTGGCTCCCCGTCGGAGGGCTCGCACATAACGATGCTGCTTCATTTGAGTGTCTGTTATCACATCGTGCTGAGGCTGACAGATGCTTCCAAGCACAGTTAATTCCTGTCGGCAGCCCCGAGCCCACAGGCTGCGGTATGGGATGACCTGGAATCCCACCGGGGCGCTGAGCCTGGAGCCAGTGAGCCAGAGGTTGTTTTTCCCTTCCCAGAAGGTTGGAAATGTACCCAGTGATTCCCAGTATCACCAGCAAGCCCCTCGCCCCTAACATCCAGATATTTTTAAGCACCTCCTGCTTACAATTCATGACTAAACTGTTGAAGGGGGCGAATAGATTTTTCATCTTAGTCATTCATCCGGCCGCTGAGGATCTCTCTGCACCCGGCAAACCTTGTAGCTTCATTTAATACACCTGGGGAAATGAGGTTTTCTGTTCTCCTTCCTGATACAGGCTGGTGAACGGCTTGTTGTTCTCCTCTCTTTTATTTCCCAAGCGCCTTTATCCTAGGAGGCTGGTCCCTAACTTTTGCCTTTCAAGAATTGTCCTAGAACGACTTTAAACTGCATTATAGGGCCAAAGTGTCCAGGACAAAGAGTTATGGACACGCCTGTTCTCTGCCCCCAGCACATTGTTTGTGTTCTTAACCTTTGCAGGCTCTTTCCGAACATCTCCTGCCGCAAGGATAGTCTCAATTTGTCCCTGTTCTCGAAAGCTGCAATGCATTAGGAATCTGCCAGATCCTCGATATGGCTATTGCCATGGAGGGCTTTCTGTGTATGACACCAGGGTGTGAGCTACTGATGCCAGGCAGCAGGAATTTGAGTGGTGGGAATATGGCTGGACAGTCGCTTAGCTGTTACACACGCTTCTTGTTTCCAAGCATACGGTCCAGAAAAATAAAAAGAAGCCCCACCCTGGGAATATCCCATCCTTAGGCAAAGCACCCTTCCTCCTACCCCACCCCGTGCTTATTCACTTCCCAACCCATCACCTTCCGGATTCCCTTTCCCTTGCTGCAAAATACAGTGCCTAAATTTGACCTCCTTGGAATTTATGGGCCGCATTTTACTTCCCTTTAAAAAAATTTGGAGAGATCTAATTGTACGGATTATAGGCCATTTTGAAACCCACAAAACTATTTTAAGCAGCAATTTGAAATTTTCTTTGATGAGAGTGCTCGGGACAGGAAATCACATGCAGTAAAAAAGGGGGAAAATGTAATAAACAGGCCCTGGGCTGTTATTTCAGCATCTTGTCAAGGACCTCTGTCATTTCTGTCACTCTGATCCCCCTTGTCATGTGCCACCTGGCTATCCAAGCTGGCTTGGGAGGAGCCAAGGTGACACAGTGATAGATATGAAGCACAGGCAGCACCTCTGGGTCGCCGTCTTGGCACCTGCCAAGCAGCAGAAGACACCGCTTGGGAAATGTGGCTGCTCCCACCTTTCCCTCTGCCCTGGGAGTCATCAGAGGCCCATCCAAGGCAGACCTAGGGACCCTTTCCCCTCTGCAAGGAGGGCAGAGAGAAGGTAAGACGCTGGTGGCCGGCTCTACTGCCCATGTCCCACACTGTTTGCTTTCTTCCCAGCACACCCTGTGATTGAGAATGGGCAGGTGGAGTGTCCCCAAGGATACAAGAGGCTGAACCGGAGCCACTGCCAAGGTAAGGATGCTGTTTTCATCTCTCTCTCTCCTTCCCACATCCACTGTCAGAGCTGTAATTATCTACACAAATAAAATACAGTTATCTAACTCCCTGATATAGATCCACAAAGAACGTGACTTACAAAAATCCCTGTGCTTTCATCAAGCATGAAAAAAAAAAGGTAACATTGGAGTACATGACTCAGCTGATAAGCATAATCAGCACATAGTTGGGCCAGCACAAGAAAACTCACCTGCTAAGTCCTACTGACACAGTAAGGACCTATGTTGCTGCGCTGCTACATGTGAGTGTAAAAATACTTCTCCCGTTGTCTGAAGCAACAGAAATTCTGTTGCCTGAAAACATTTGGGAAGGTTGTTGGCTTGTTCAGTTTTTCATTTCCAGGTGGGAGTGCCATAAAAGCGAGTCCTTCTGTTCCAAGCATGTTGCTTGCCCGTGCTGCCCTGCCTGCCCCACGCTGCTGGGGTCTACCCGTTTCTCACTCCCATGGTCCCTCAGCTCTGTACGAGGAAGGCACCATCTCTCCGCTTTTCTCTCCGGTTCATGTTTTTTTGGCATCTCTTGGCCCACAGGGCTTGTGTTTTTCCATGCTCTGACTGAAGTGGAATTTTATGGTTCCCTTCTCGTGATTCATGGTAAGCTGAGAGGTGTCATCTCAAAGATGCAGCAGGGAGCCTGGGCCCTGGCCATGCAAATCCAGGGCTGGCAATCCAATGACTCGTCTCTTTTAGCTGGGACTTTCCACCATGCTTACCTAATTAATGATTCAACCTCCCCACGTTGTCCTTGGGGAGAACTTTCAACAAGGCAACAGCTTCTATTCTCCTTGGTGCTCAGATCTCATCCCTTATGTGGCCACAGACAGCGCTGTGGGTATGAGGAGCTACCCCGAGACATCGAATAGGAGTCGGAGGAGCAGAGCAGCTGAGGGACTCCTGTCAGCGAGCAGAGACCTGCGGCGCCTGCTCTGGATTTGTGTCCCCTCTGGAGCAGGGAGAGGCTCAGCGCTCTGAGGAGCAGAGGGAGATGGCAGTGTGGAGTTGGCTAGGAAGATGTTTTTGCACATGAACCATGAACCAGAGATTTCTGCCTCTGCGTGCTCCTTCATAAGCCTGGCTGGAGAAGTACTGTTCTGCAGACAGTCTGCTGCCTTGAGGTGCTTTTCCCATCTCTGCTGTTGCAGCGGGACATGTGTCAGGAAGCCCAGCACCTCACGTAGAGTCCAGAGTGAGCAATTTGGCTGATAGACTGTGCGAGAGGCTACATGGGGCCTTCACTTGCCAGCCCAGGTAGGAGGGGAGCCAAGGGGCTGGACAGCAGCTGATGGTTCCTGAGGTCATTGGCTGTAGGAGAGGAGTCGAGCTGGAAAGAAGCTGAGCTCTGGCTTTGCAGGCTGTCGTCAAAGCACAGATGAGTGACTGGAGGGGGGCCCTGGCAAGAGCCCACTTTCCTCTGTTCTGTATGGACAGAAAGTAGTGTCTCTGGTGCCGTCCAGCAGAGGAACAAATGGCTTACCTCTGCAAGATCTCCCTTCCTTTCCTTTCCGTCCTGCATCCTACTGACCAGGAACAAGGCCGCAATGAGTCTGAGTTGAGACTGCCTGGCAGACACAGTCAGGAAACCTCCAGGTGCTGCTGGGACCAGCAAGAAGGATGGCACTGGAAGGGATAATGTGGTTGCTAGACATGAGGCAAAGATTGTCTTGGAGGCTGCAGGCTGGGGTGCCTGGAGACAGTGGTAGGGAGGTGTGCATGCACAGGGGTCACTGCACAGGACACGCTGGCACCTTGGTGTCCTTATATCCTTGGTGTCCGTATAGCCTTGGTGTCTGTTGCTGACTCAGGTCCTTTGTGCTCACCAAGCACCAGGGTAAACCAGCCTGCACCTTTCCACCACAGGCTGCCTGACCCAGCGTGGCTGTTTCTGAAGAGCACCAGCAGGCTTGTGTGGGGTGGGAAGAAGCAGCTGAGACACCATACAGCTGCCAGTTTGTGGTCCCTGAGACCTCTTCTTGTGGGCTAGCCCCATCACTGGCATGCTGCAGGGGGTAGGAGTGCGTGGCCCCGAGCGAGCCTGCCTGCTTCTGTTCCCCGTGGGGATTTCCACTGCGGGTGGGTCCTCTGCTGCCAGTGGAATAGAGGGGGTTGGACTGAGGCTGGGACGTGGCCCTGTTTTAAATTAAGCTCATAAAGCCCAGCCCTTGGTGCTTGTTTGTTGTGTGCTCTCATTACTCTAATCCCTTCAATCCCTTTGCTTATGTGGAGACCAAACACTTCATCCAGTTGGTGTGTCGGAACGACGCGGTGCTCCAACCGTGCCAGGGAGTGACAGGGATGAGCCCCAAGGCTGCTCCAGAGAGCCCAAGCCTCTTCTCTGAGTGGGGTTCCCAGCACATTTGGGGTCTGGCCACTGGTTGTTCTCATGAACTCTGTCCTGTGCTTGGTACGGAGCAGGAAAACATTACATTTCACAGCCAAACCCTACTCCTCCCTGGCCTGCTGCACATCCCTGTAGCATTGGTACTTCCAATTGACTGAACATCATGGCCTGGTCTTGATGGCCTCTGTGTGTCTCAACCATGTATGGGGCAGCTGGTACGGTGAACGGGGGAGTTTAAGAGCACAGGACTGGGGAGGACCTCTCAGGTCATTAACTCTGAACTCCAGCTGTCATAGCTGGCTGTGTGACCCCCCCACTTCCACCAAGCAATGATGCTTCAGCTCTGAGGAATAAGGTAGTGCTGGGAAAGCCATTCCTGAACCTAGCTGCTCTCAGGCTCTTCCAGCGTCTCCATTCTCCCGAGTGTCCCAACAGCCCGCCTCTGCACCCCTTCCACCTTGAGACAGTCTCTAGAGCACCACTGGGGGCTCTCAGGGCACCTGAGATTTCACCAGGGCCTCGTCCACTGGCATTGGGACTGCCCTGTGTCTTTGGAAAGTTTTTGGCATGATGCTGCCTAGCATCACGTTGGCATTTCTTGGTCTTGGCAGCTCGCAGCTGTCCTGTGAGCAGCAAGTGTGCCCAGGTCCCTCTCACTGCCTGCTCCCACCTCTTAGCTTGTAGTATATGTTCCTGTGGTTTGTCCTGGGGTGGTGCTGAGGTTCATTCCACTCCTGCCACTCCGTGCTCCCATCCAGCTCTTCCTGCACTGCTTGTACCTCCTGACACAGCACATTTCATCAGCATGCTGACTTTTCTGGGCCAAGCTCTTTAGTGAAGATATAAAGCTACATCAGTCCATGAGGAGGGCTTCTTCCTCACTCTCCACCATGAAAGCTGCCCTCAGCTCCCCCTTATGCACCTTTTTACCAATCCCTGTCTTCTCCGGCTTAGCTCATATATTCCTACGTGGTACTGTAGGAAGGGCTTTGCTGCAGGCCAAATGAGTGAGCCTGACAGAGTTTTGCTGGGATAAGCCCACTCCCTTCCTGAAGACTGCATCTGATGTGTGCTAAGTCAGGGGCAGAGGCAGAGCTCGAGGCAAGGCTTGAGCTTGGTGACTTCCCGCTTGCTCGACCTGTTCCTAGAAGAAGACACTACAGCGGTGAGCCACAGCCTGGCCCACCATCCCTCTGCCTCCAGAGGGGATCAGTCACTGCCCTCTCTGCATGCTGGAACTGAGTTTCTCAGCAAGGATCCTCCGTGGATGATGGCTCCATGCGAGCAGGACCAGGGATCAGGTGAAAGGACAGGACTCACCAGTCCAGGCTTGCAAACAACAACCATGATGGCCATAAGAGTGACCCTGCCGGGGTGGCTCACCATAGGGGCCACATCTGTTTTCCACAAGGACCGTGAAGCAGAGCAGTCATTCACAAGCCATCCCTGCAGCTGCAGCAAGCCAGCTCTGTGCCAGAGATGTGGGACTGCTGTCACTGCAGAGGTCCCCGCCACACTGCTTGGTGCAGAGGCTGCTTAAAACAACAGCCCAGCTGAGAACCCCTCGGTCCGTGGCACCTGAATGGGAGGCACTGGGTAGGGGATTCAGTTCACCCTCAGCTTCCTCACATCTCACCAGGGTCTCTCCTGTCTACAGATATCAACGAGTGCTTGATGCAGGGCCTGTGCAAAGATGCCGAGTGTGTGAACACCCGGGGCAGCTTCCGCTGCACCTGCAAGCCTGGCACCATGCTGGACCCATCCCGTAGCCATTGCATCTGTAAGTGCTCCAGGGAGCCCCTCAATTTGGGAAGGGGCCTGAGCGGGACCCCACGGCTGAGCGGAGGCTGCAGCGTGCTTCGTGTCTCTTGCAAGTGCGGTTGAGTTACGCTGTCCTGCGCTTGTGTGCAGGATGGGTCCCCATGCCTCGGGGCCCCTTCATGCATTGTTCTTCTCCATGGACATCTCATGGCCCCTGCGGAACCTGGAGGGGACATGCCTGCGGTGCAGCAGCAGAGGACACAGCCTCCTGGGTTGAGAGAGCTCCCATAGGAGCTGGATTTGCTTGGGACTGGCACTGCTGGGGGGATGGCCCGATGGCTGAATGCCAGGCGGGTGTTCTGGGGAGAGGATGGGGCAGCCCTCGGGACAGGCTGGAAGGTACGGGCAGAGAAAGGCCCGAGGGGGAGAGACCGAGTGACCCCCGTTCTCTCTTTGGAGAGCATGGAGCTTGAGCTCCAGCACTGACCCTGCCGTTGTGTTTCAGCGGACAAAGCGGTCTCGATGGAGCAGGGGCTGTGTTACCGCTCGGCAGCTGGAGGCGTGTGCTCCTTCCCCCTCTCCCACCGCATCACCCAGCAGATCTGCTGCTGCAGCCGTGTTGGCAAGGGCTGGGGGAAGAACTGCGAGGAGTGCCCCATGCCCGGCTCAGGTGAGATGTGCCTGCTTCAGCTTTGCCTGCTCTGGTTAGACTGGGGTTTGGGCTTGCCTGAACTTGCTGCCACGTAGACGGCTGCAGGACCCAGAGCTGAGCCGTGCAGATGCTGGCCTGTGAGATGGGTACAGCAGCCCAGGAAGCAGACCTGGATAATACTGGGAAGATAGAGAAATCCCTGATGGGAAACCACTCTGCACCAGAGGGAGAGCACAGCCATGTCTGTGCCTGGCTTTGCTCAACAGCCCTTTTGTCTCTCATACATCTTCTGCTGGATGAAAGCCAGGTGGGGATGAGTTTGGCATATCTCAGCATGGGATACGGTGGAGGGGAAAGCACCGAAATCCTCAGGGCTGGGAAAAATCTTCAGGTGGTTTGTGCAGAGCATCTTGAGTGATGTGCAAAGCGCTCAGTGCCAAGGTACCAGGGATTCGCTTTTATCTGCTCCCTTGCTCAGCTTGGATCTTCCTGTGGCATGATCCCTTCCTAGCAGTACTGACCCAAGGGAGGGATTTAGTTTTTGGTGTCTGGGACTACCAGCCAGAGCCTGTTAGAAACCCACCCTGCCCTGTGAGCAGAATCTTTCTGCTCAAAGCATCCACCCACTGTAGCCCAGATGTGTTTCTGTAAGGATTTAACCCTTAGAAATCTCAAAAAAATTATAGGATGGGAGAAATTGGTACCTGCATTCACATACCTGCCTGTCCGTTTTCACTCCTTTCTTCCACTTGTCCAACCATCATGTCTGGGTGCGGTAAGCCAGGTGATCCCTGCACCAGCCTCTTCCTTCTAACCTCTGCCCTCTAAAGCTTTGATTTGATTTTCCCTCGCAGAAGCCTTCAAGGAGATTTGCCCAGCAGGACATGGCTACACCTACTCCAGCTCTGATATCCGCCTGTCAATGAGGAAGGCAGAGGCAGAAGAGCTACCCCTCAGCTTGGAAGAGCAAGGGGAGAGCAGCAACTGGACGTTGGACTGGGCAGCAAGGAGACAGCAACTGCAGGACAGCCTGCGTGGGAGCGTCCTGGAGGCATTCCCCCACCCTGGCACCTTGGCAAGAGAGGGTAGTGTGGGGTCTACTGCTTAAAGCTGCTCCATCTGGCCCCCTAGCAAGGGTGGGCAAATTCCCAGGTCCTGCCATGCCCCCGTGGATGGACTTCTAGCTGATAAGGGCTTTCTACATCTGTATGAATATGCAAGGTGTTCTTCAGCGCTACTAGTGTTCCTGGGGCCATGAGACACCACGTCTTCAAGCCTTTGGAGAGGAGGTTGAGTGTTTCAGGCTCCTGCGACCGCATCTTTGCAGTTGGTGCTGGCTGGCCAGGCTGTCTCCACCAGGCAGCGTCTGCGTGGCAGCGCTGGCACTGCAGTCCTTGGGCTTTCGTCCAGCCCAGCTGGAGGGAAGTGTGACCAACTGCTTTTGCCAGCACCTGCTGGAGCAGAAGCTCCTGGGGTCTGCACAGTGCCAGGAGAGGAGTCTGGGTGTGTTGGCTTTGGGAACAAGCTCTTGCAGAGGAGCATGAGGGACTGAGTGGCAGTGTTTTAGAGGTGGGGTGAAGTTAGGGCAGCCAGGGTTTGAGGAGGATGCCTGCCTGCCTTGTTTTGTACTCACCATGCACTGTTTCACTTTCCAGGTGAAGTTTCTTCTCCTGCACAGGTGAGTAAGGTTTGTCTTGCTACATCTGAGGGCATCCATGGTAGCCTGATGCGCAGGAAGGGTGATGTCATACAAATAGGTGACAGGGAGGTGTGAAGTGTGGTCAGAGAGAGCACTAAAGAGAGCAAGTAGCTGCTGCCAGAGGGAACACCGTACAAACTGCAAACCCTATCGCCCTGGCTGAGTTGCCGTGGCTGAAGGCACTGTGCCACGTGCCCGCTCAGCCCTCTAAGAGGCCATTAGCTCAAATCAACAGGAGCTGAGGGCTCTGCTGCCCTAGTTCATGGTCAGCGTTGACTCCAGCTGGTGTTTGCTGGGGCTGGGGTAGCAGCCCAGGCTGAGGCCAGAGCTGGCTGAGGTGTAGGTGCTCACTCCCTGTTGTCAGCCTGGCCTGGCTGTAGGGCTGATGGGCAGCAGGGGAAGGGAAACTGCTGCAGTCAGCTTGGGGAGTGCTCTTCTCGTGGAGCCCGGTGTGTTCAAGCCCAGCTCACAGGCAGGACTCCCCATGCTGGTGTGGGTGCAGCAGAAACTCCACTGGAGCAGTTGGGGCGGGGGTCTCCCACACTGGCTGTGTGAATTCACCCTGTCTGACGGCAGCAGCCTGGGGACCAATTCTCTGCCAAGCTGCCCCAGGGCTGGGTTTCTTTATTATGAGTCCCACTCGAAAAATGTGTGTCTCTTGATCTCTGCTGTCAGTAGAGGTTGGGCCATATCTCTCCTGAGCATCTCTGTGCTCCCTTGCTATAGCAGCCCAGCCCTCAGAACATATTTGCAGACCCTCTGAGAGAGGGGACAGCACTGCCATTGTCACTACTTCATAGACATGAAGTGACTTGCCCAAGGACATGTGAGGAATCTCAAGACAGGGCAGAAATTTGAACCAAAGCTTCCAAATTTGAAGCAGAGCTAGTCTGGAACTTGTGTTGCTCAGCTGCCTGTTTTCTTCATCCATTGCGGAAAGATCCTTGGAGCAGAGACCCAGGTTGTGCTCCAGCTTCTCCTTTGGCAGCCATGGGTTTGCTGGGAGGGAATGCTGAGAAAGAGCGTCTAGCACCAAGCACCCTTCTAGTAGGTAGCACTCGAGGCAGGTCGAAGCAGTGGCTGTCCTCAGCCCTCTGGAGCTGCCAGTGGCAGTGGCAGTATTTACCATGCCCGGATGCCCTTCCCGGCCACCTTGCAGAGATGCCTGCCCGGTAGCAGTGCCCTGGGCCTCACCTGCACGGCGTGCTGACACGGCCCCCCTTTGGGCAGCCCCCCGGGCACAGCCAGGAGCTGTGTTTTGTTCAGGATGATGTGCTCAGGACAGAGTGGCCCTGCCAGCTGCACCCAGCCGTGGCAGCTTCTCCTCCCAGGATGGTGTCTTGGGGAGCAAGAGGAGCCAGGAGGTGGGTGGGAAAATGTCTCAGGGATGCTGCATCCCAGCTACATGCATGTGGATAGAGGCAGTCCTATGTTTCTGTCCCTCAGGGCGCTGCTGATGCCACTGCAGAGCCTGCCACGCGCAGAGGTGAGCGCCCAGCTGGCAGGAGGGCAGGGCGGTCGTGGGGAAGAGGACGGGGCAGCAAGGAGGGAGGAGAGCAGGGAGGCTGGGAGCTGCCTCCTCTGCATGGCAGCGCCAGTGCTGGGCAGGATGGGCTCCTGGCTGGCCTGGCTCTGGGGCGGCACGGGGGACTCCGCCGCACTGGGGTGGCTGATGTGGGGCTGTAGGGATGCGGGGAGGTGGTGGATCTCCAGTGAGGTGAAGGAGGCTGTGTTAAATAACAAGATTATAAGGTTGCTGCAGCCACCCTGTGGCCCCTTCCCATGTGCTCTCTCGGGGCTGTGGATGCGGGGACACCCAGCACAGGTAAACCTTGGGCAGGCACCTCTGCCTGGGATCAGGCGCTGGACCTCACCTCTCTTCTTCTTCCTCAGCAGAGGAAGAGGAGTCCTGGCGTGGTCCTCCCCAGCCTGGCCCCACCACCACCTGGGATGCTGCTGCTCCAACACAGATGCCAGCACAGGGCTTGGGTGTGTGTCCACTGGTCTCAGGGATTTCCCCCCTCTCTCTGCCTGGCACTATGGGAAAATTATGTCCTAAGCTCTGCCCAGGGGCTCTCCCCTTGCTTGTCTTCCCACATGCCCCCCCTTGACTTCCCAAAGAAAAGTCCCTGCCCTACCCCCCTGGGGTGTTGTTCCAGCCTGCTCCCGGCTGCTGCCAGCCAGGGAAAGCCGGCCAGCCATGGGGAGGCACAAGAGCGATCCTGTACAGGGAGCAAAGTGTTTGGCTTTCTGAGTCCTTCCCCCGCCTGCAGCTCACTTGCCCAGTGCAGCAGTGGCTGCCGGGCGAGGGGGATCACGCGCCCGCTCTGGTGGCTTTGGCCCCGTTCCCCCCGCGGCGCGAGCTGACTCATCGGGAAGGGGGAGCGCAAGGGGAGGCATGTGGATCCCGGGGCGGCTTGTTTACTGCGCCGGAAACAAGGGCGCTGTTGTTCCAGCTTTGCTCCAGTGTCTGGGAGCGTGGCCCCTGCCCTCCGCCGGGGGCTGGAGCACCTTGGGGAGCAGGCCTGGCGGAGGCACCTTGCTGAGGAATGCGTCTTCCTCAATAGCCTTTTGTTTGGGGTTGGGCTGGCCCCCCCCCCCTCAGCCGGCTCAGGGCTGAGGGGGTGTGCGGTGCACCGCTACCCCCCCATTGCTGCCTGCACCCTGCTTAGCAGGGCGGCGGGTGGGGGGAGCTCTGCTGTCACCCCAAAAGGAGCCCCCTCACAGATACCAGGCTCTGCTGCCAGCCCTCCTCCAAGGCATGGGGCTGGCAGGCTTCCTCACCACCCTTTTGTGGGGCCGGAGCACAGGTGAGCAGTGCAGGGGACTGGGGCATCCCAGCTGGGCTCAGGCCAGAGGAGGTGGCAGGGTCTGCCATGTCCTCCCTGCAGCCCTACGGGTGCAGGCTGCCTGAAGATCTAGAGGAGCAGGCTCAGCATCGCTCTCCAAGAAGGGAAAAAGCAGCCTCCCCAGCGTGGTGCTGGGGACACAAGGCAGACGCTGACTCCGTGCACCCTTTCAGTGCTGCCCCCAACCCCGTGCTCTCTCCTCCTAGGGGTCAGCGGCTGTGCCTCTTCACCCCTCTCCTGCGGAGCCGGCGCTTGCGTGCTCACCCCGGAGGGATACAGCTGCTTGTGCCACCCTGGCTACACGTTGGACCCCAGCCGCCTCCGCTGCATCGGTAGGTTGGCACCTCCTCTGCCTGTCGGACCTCGATGGACTGTTTGGTCCTTCAGGCTCCTGGGGAAAGGTTTTCTGGCAGCTCTGCTGAGCCCATGCCCACCTGCTGCACTGCGGGGCTGGCAGGGGGTTGGCAGGGGGCTGGCAGGCAGCTGCAGGTGGTGACTGCCTGTCTTCCTTCCTTGCATGGGCACAGACGAAGATGAGTGCCTGAAAGATCCTTGTGCTGGAAAAGGTCGCTGCATCAACAGCGTGGGCTCCTATTTGTGCCTCTGCTATTCTGGGTACACCCTGGCTGTCTCAGAGGGCAAGCAGAGCTGTGAGGGTAAGTGGTGTCTGCCTGGCACAGGGCTGCCACCTCCCCAGTGTCTCCCCAATGTCCCGCCCTCGTGCTCTCTCATGCACGTGCGCACACACATGCGCTCGTGCACACAGTGCACACACACACGCACACCTGCACACCCTCCGTTCCCCCAGGCCTGCACACGGACAGCCTGATCCATGGGGATCACCCTCTCCTGCTCTCTCAGGGACAAGACCTTGCCCATGATGATCTGGGCAGGAGCCTGTGATGCCAGCCCTAATCACTGTTTCATGGCAGGGGGGTGCTAGGACAGATGGGGGATGGAGGAGAGCCCCAGCGTGGGTCCCTTGGGCAGAGCCTGCTGCAGGTAGAGCAGCTCCTCTCCTGCACCCAACCTTCCCCGTGCTGGAGAGGGAAGACTTCAGGACTATCTCCCTGTCTGTTGCCAGATCGAGATGAATGTGAGCAGCCCTCTACCTGCCGAGGACAGCGATGCATCAACACTCCCGGCTCCTACCGCTGCGAGTGCAAGGAGGGCTTTGTCATGGGCCCCAGAGGACGGTGCGAAGGTGAAGTTTGCTGCTCCCTGTTCCCCTACCCCTCCAACCCAGCCTGTGCAGGGCTGAGCACCTTTCTTCACTGCTCCATGTCTCCTCCTGGAAGGGAGGAAGGACATCCCTATGTTTGTCTGCCCTGTGCCCTCGCTGGGGGCTGCCTGTCCTCTCCTCTGCCTGCAGGACGGACAGGCTTTCGTGGGCTGGGAGAGGGCAGTTCTCCTGAGATCCGCTCCCACCTCCCCAGGGAGATCCCCCATGACCAGCCCATTCTGGCTTCCTATTCTGGGAGGAGAGGCCCATGCATTTTCGTGCCAGCTTGACTCTGTCACCAGACCCTCGTGCTGGCAAGTGGACTGCAGGGAGAGCAGGCTGCGGAGTCTCAGGCCACCCGTCCCGACAGCATCCTGCTCATGTGGCATGACCTGCGCCCTTCAGAGCATTCGACCTTGTGAACATACGATGTGCCTGATCAAAGATCCCCCTTTCTCAGTAGCTTGTCTCCAACAGAGAGTGGGAGACTATTTTAGGAGGCAGTATGGGAAACAGGGCATGCACAGAATGCTGCTCCCCCTGCACGGCCTCCAGAAGGCACTTGCCTTAAGGACTTCCTGAGCTGGAGGCTGCATCCTAATCGTAGTTACGAAAGTCCCTGATGAAACAACCCTGCACAGATGTTCTCTGATCCCTTTCTCTGCCTGTGCACATTCCTGGCCTTGGCAACATCCTGCAGCAGTGGGTTTCGCTGCTGGATTATGTCAGCCCTCAGGTGTGGGTGTAGGATCCTGAGTGATAAGTGGGACTATAAGAAGTGTTGCCCAAGCCCTGGCAAGCTTGTCTCACCTCCTCTTGGGCACCTCTGTCCCCCAGAGGGGGACTCTGAGGATCCAGCTGGAGGGGACATCCTGGAGAAGGCTACGGTGTTCACCTTTGGGAGCCTGAAAGGAGTGTGTTTCTTGGCAGATATCAACGAGTGCGTGGATCCCAGCCCTTGCCCCCACGGGAAGTGTGTCAATACGCTAGGCTCCTACAAGTGTGTCAGCTGTGGGGATGGCTACCAGCCCAGGAACGGGAGATGTGTTGGTGAGGAACGTGGGCTGTCTCTGGGCAGCACCCTCACCCCCAACAGCAGTGCTCCCTGTGAGCCTCAAAAGGAGCAGGGGCACGGGCAGCACACACCTCCCGCAGGCAGCCACCCTGCGTGGCCAGGGCACAGTGCCCTCACAATTTGGGTGGCGGGGATGGCCCTGAGCAGCCTCCCTTTCCATATTGCTCTCTGCTGTGTCACGCAGACGTGGACGAGTGTCTTGCGGAGGGGACCTGTGCTCATGGGCGGTGTGTCAACCTGGATGGCTCTTTCCGCTGTTCCTGCTACCGGGGCTACAAGGTGGCATCTGACGGGAAGAGCTGCCAAGGTACTGGGGAGCCATGAGTCCAGAGCCTCTGAACGGTCACGCACCCAGTCTAGAGGTTTCCCTGGGCTCTTCCTGAGCACTTGGCTCTGCCTGAGTCCTGGCCACCATGTTGGCTGGTTCCCTCAACGCATCTGCCCCTGCTTGTGGTTCCTCCGCATCTTTCCCACTCATCCCGCTCTCCCTTGTGTGCTTATGCAGACATCGACGAGTGCACTGCCCAGGCTGCCTGTCCCTCCGGACTCTGCCTCAACACCGAGGGCTCCTACTCCTGCATGGCTTGTGACGCTGGCTACACTGTGTCCAGAGATAGCAGCGCATGCGAAGGTATCCCTTTCCCAGGGCCAGAGGACCGAGCGCTGGAGGGAATGAGGGAAGAGACATTGCCATAGCTGCGTTATTGGTGGGGCCTGGGGACTTCTTCAGCCTCACAATCCTTCTCCAGCTCTTTAGCTCTCCGATCCGCAGATAGTGGAGGGAGGCGGGGCTGCAAGCAGATGTCACCTAGAGCAGCAGGAAGGTGATATTCCTCACCCAGGAAAGTGATGGGGGGCAAGGACTCATTGATGACACTCCTGGACTAATGGTGACCTGGGGGATGCTGACAAAGGCCGGAGGAGTACAGGAGGCCTGGAAACATAGGCAGAGAGGAGCTGTGTGTGGTTCAGTTCAGAACTGCGTGCCTGGAAGCATGTGCCCAAATGTAGGTCCTCAACAGAGGGAGAAACCTTGGGTCCGCAGCCAGTGGAGAGACTGTGGGTAGCCAGGGTTCATCTTTTTTCCCCAGTCCCTAATGTAATTTGGACAAATTTAAAAAGGAGAGAGCAGTTCAAGGGCTCTGCTGTGCCGGGTATGCATGGCAGAGAGTTGACACCAGCATGGATCTGTGTTGGTTGCTTTGCTCAGGCATGAGAGCGCCCCGTCCCAGCCTTACAGCTGACTGCCCCAGCGCAGGCCGGGAAACTCCCTCCCTGGTGGCTGCCCCCAGGGGACATCCTGGGCTTGAGGTGGCTTGATGCGAATTCCCTCTTTGGGGCAAGGGAACGGAGGGGGCAGAGCTGGCAAAGGTATTTGTTTAAAGATTGGCCATGTGCTGCGAATTTCTCTCTGGAGCACTGCAGAGCTCTGCAGCCTGCACATAACTGGCAAACAGAAGATCTTACCTTTGATGTGACTCTCAGAAGACCCCCCTGCTTGGGGGCCTTGAATGGGGGAGGAGAGGGAGGATTTCCTCCCTCTCTTCTCCTCTGTTTTGGTGTCTGAGAAAGCCAGCGTGAAATGAGCTTATTTTCCATCTGATTTTTGGGTGCAATGGAAGGACCATGGTTTGATCCCTTCCATCTGCCCTCCCCGTTTCCCAAGACTCCGCGTGAACCCCTTCTCAACCACCTTGCCCCAGCCATGTCACAAGGGCACTTTATCAGGGTTTGATACCGTTTGGGTCACACTGACCTGATGGCAGGATGGCACGTTCTTCCCTGCCTTGGCTGGTGGCCTTGTCTGTGGATCTGGGTTTCATATTTGAAAAATGATAAGGGTTTCGTGATAGTTTTGTGATAAATAAACTAGGTTATGGTTCATCTCCAGAAGGATTCAAGAATATTGCTACTTGCAACCCTTTGAGACTGAACAGCTGGGAATCCTTCCCCAAGGCGGTAGGGAGCGATGCTTGTTCATGCCTGTGGTGTGCTCAGTGCTCTGCGAAGGGAAAGAAGAGGTCCCTGCCCTGCCCTCAGGAGCTGCCAGTCTCAGGCTTTAGCTCCTGGCATGGGAGAAGAGTACAGCAGGACCTTCTCCACTAGCATGTCTTCTGCTGCGTGCACACCAGCCCATCCTTCTGATTAGCAGCGTCCTCCAACACTTTCCCCTACCTCATGGTAGGCAACAGCAGTCTGCTGGCATGTTGCAGCCCTCTGTTAGAGGGAAGGCACCCCTCTCTCCTCTGCTGTGAGCAAACCCCTCAGAGTGCCACCAGGCTCTGACCAAGGCCTGGGGGAGTTGGGTGGGAGAGGGTTTGTGGGGAGCTCTGCAACTGGGTAAGAGCTGGTGGAGGCCCCTGGCCATCTTTGCCAGGAGGACATTGTAGGCAAGTCTGGCAGGTAGGAAAGCAGAGCCACAGAAGGTATGGCTGATGCTGGGTTACTTTCCTGACGTTTGCTCTTGTGCGTTTGGCTGAAGAGAGGGTTTGTCAGCAACTGTGGCTCTGTGCTGGCCTCTTGGTGGTTCTGGTACCCAGCGCAGAGCTCTGCTGGAGGTGGACACTGGGGTTAGCAGTACCCCTGTGCTCACAGAATGGCTGAGGTTGGAAGGGATCTCTGGAGATCTTGTCCAACCCCCCTGCTCAAGTGGGATCATCTGGAGCTGGTTGCCCGGGACCATGTCCAGATGGCTTTTGAGTACGTCCAGGGAGGGAGACGCCACAACCTCTTTGGCAATCTCTGCCAGCGCTCAGTAATCCTCACAGTAAAAAAGTGTTTCCTGGTGTTCATATGGGACCTCCTGTCTTTCAGTTTGTGCCCATTGCCTCTGCTCCTGTCACTGGGCACCGCTGACTTGGTGCTGGGATCCAGTTTATCCTGGTCCCTATGATGGAGGGGAGTGAAGGGTCTGGGCTGACTCCTCACACCCCAGTAACAGGGAGTGTCTGCCCTCATCTCACTGTGACGGGATGGTCTGGGAGGGCAGCTCAAACCCATCTTGCAGGCCAACAGCTGGGTGATGACTTCTCTGGGTGGGGATCTTCTCCAGGGGTGGCAAGAGTTGAGGCCTCACTCTGTGCTGGGCCCTTCTGCTTGGCAGATGTGGATGAGTGTGAGGACCCTGCTGTTCAGTGCCTGGGGGGACAGTGCAGGAACACCCCGGGCTCCTACGAGTGCCACTGCCAGGCTGGCTTCGAGCTCATCAACGGCACTGTCTGCGAAGGTACGAACCCCATCCCTGCAGCCCTCTGGGTCCAGGACATACAGCCTCCCTATAGATCGGCCTTCTTTCTCAGCAGGGAGGTTGCCAGTGCCAAGACAGGTGATGCCACCATGCATGGCACATCCGTAAGGTTGTAGCCAAATGCAGGATCACCATGGACAGGGAAGATCTCTGTCTCCATGGCGAGAAAACCAGGGGCCAGGAGCCCTGCGAGGGCTGCCTGTAAGAGACTGGGGAGAGGGAATCCACGTGGCTTAGGTGAAGGATGTACCCCAAAGCTGGGTGTATGGCCTTGACTCTGCTCCCTCTGCAGATGTGAATGAGTGCCTGAACAGCGAGATTTGCAGCCCCAATGGCGAGTGTCTCAACAGTCACGGATCCTACTTCTGCATTTGTGCTCCTGGCTTCTCCAATGCAGCTGGTGGAGTCAGCTGCCAAGGTGAGCTGGAGGGTGGCAGGGACATAGCTCAGGTCCTGCCCTCTGCTCCCTCCCGTGCTGTGAGATCCAGGTTGATGATTTTGGCCTGATTTTGCAGATGTGGATGAATGCGCAGACAAGTCCCGGTGCTCGCAAGGCCAGTGCCTGAACACAGAAGGCTCCTACAGGTGTCTGTGTGAAAATGGGTTCAAACACTCCCAGGAGATTGATGACTGCGTGGGTGAGAGCTCATCGCTGGGGAGATCAGCACCCTGGGATTTGGGGGGATGGATGCAGCCAGTGCAGGGGGAAGGGCAGTTCTGCTCCCAGCACCCAAAGTTGCTGGTGTCTTGTAAGGAGGACTAGCAATGGCTCAGGGCCTCTGGCCAACTGAACTTGACCCAGGTGCTGCAGTGAGCAAGCAGGGTCCCCATCTGACCATTCTCATCCCCTTGCCCTCCTCTCTGCAGACGTGGATGAGTGTAAAGAGTACGGGGATGCCATCTGTGGCACGTGGCGGTGCCAGAACAGCCTGGGCTCCTACCGTTGTATCATGGGCTGCCAGCCCGGCTTCCACTGGACCCCCTTGGGTGACTGCATTGGTGAGTACAGCCCCGGGTGTCCCTGTCCCTCCTCCTGGCAGGGACGGGGTGGCTATGGGACATCTCTGCCAGTGGTGTGGGGTAGAAGGAGGAGGAGGAGGAAGTGTGTGGCTGGTGGAGAGGCAGATAATGCTGAGAGTTTGTTTTCTTGGCTGAGCTGCCTGCTTGTGTCTAGACTTCTCTCTTCCTGGCATCTGGAACAGGCACCGCATTGTGCTGCTTTCCGCTCGGGGAGAGTCCTGGGCAGGTTACAGCCATTCCAGTCTTGGGGCTGGACTGCAGCTCCCTGTAAGCTGTGCTTGCTGGGGCTGCTGCCTGTGCCAGTCACCTGCCTGGCAGGGCTGGGTGAGGGGAAAGGCTGCTGGTACCACTCTGTGCTAGGCTGGCAAGTCTGGGTTTGGAGTTCAGGCTCCAGCAAAGAGGAAAGAGCAAAGGGGTTTCTGCAGTTTTTGAGGCTCCCCCTGGCTCAGGGAAGGCTGCAGCAAGGAGGAGCTGCTGCCAGCCGCTGGGCTCAGGGCTGCACCAGGACTCAGACTTAGCATGTGGAGATGCTCCTGGCCTTGGGAGCAGTGGGCTGTGGACACGCAGCTGCTCTGCCTGCTCCAGGGAAATCTGCCCCATGCAGTGGTAGGAGGGGAGCAGGATGCAGCCAGCAGGGCTGTAAACCTGCCCTCCGTAGGCAGGACCCAGTTGTGACTGTCCAACCCCACCAGGCTGGGGCAAGGCAGAGATTACTCCCTGGCACTGTAGCAGTTGGAGAAGGACCTGGTCAAGAAGAACGGGGCAGGATAGTATCATCCTAGAGCTGTCTGCACTTGCCCCACATACGTCAGTTGCACCCTTGTATCTCCTGCTGATGAGAGCCTGTAGGCTTTGTGTCCCTTTATGCCTCTGCAGGGACCTGTGCTACCCTCAGTCGCCCCTGCCAGCCACTTCCCATGCTTCCCATCCATTTTCCTGCTCCTGTTGCTCTGTCCACGTGGCCTCTCTGCAGCTCTGGATGTTGCAGGAAAGTTCTCTTAAGACACACACTCATAGAAGGGGAGTGAGTGGGGCAGCCAGACCCAGTCCCTCACATCAAGGGAGTGCCTGTCCCATCCCCAGGTCTTGGGGTCAGAGCAGAAGGGCCTGGGCAATGGGGGTCCATTGGGAGAGGTAGGGTCTGGGGCAATTCCTGCTCTCCACTCTGCTGCAGACATAGATGAGTGCGCCAACGAGACGCTGTGCGGGAGCCATGGCTTCTGTGAGAACTCAGATGGCTCCTTCCGCTGCCTCTGCGACCGTGGCTATGAGAGCTCGCCCTCCGGGCACTACTGCGTTGGTGAGTCTCCCGTGATCGCTCTGCCAGTCAGGGAGGGAGAGCCATCAGCAGATGCCAGGCTGGTGTCCCTGCTGTGTGACAGCTCCTGGGGCATGGACAGGGACTGCATCCATGCATGAAGAATCCCAGACATGGACAGGGCAGCTCATGGAGGCAAAAACCCTCCCCTTAGCACAGCAGATCCTTGGGACTGCAAAGGAGCAGGGCTCTATGAAAAAGCGAGTGGCTCCCAGTGAACATGGAGCCCTTCTCTGTGCAGGTGGAAAGGAGGTGCTTGGGGGCTGGAGGCACTGAAGGTGCTAGGGAGGTACTTTAATGGGTGCCTGGAGAGAACAGGCAGGGTATAATATAAGGAAAAACGTTTTTACCGTGAAGACAGGTAGGCAGTGGAACAGGTGCCCAAGACGACTGTGCTGTCGCCATCCTTGGAGGTTTTAAAGACCCAACAAGACAAAGCCCTGAGCAGCCTGGTGGGATCCCATAACTGAGCCAGCTCTGAACAGGGAGTGGGACTACAGACCTCCCAGTCCCTTCAAACCTGGATGATCCTGTGATCCAGGGACTCACTGCAAGCTGGAGTTCAGGCTCCTTGAATCCACTGAGAGCAGGGCAGGAAGCTCTTTCCAGACTTGTGTTGAGCCACAGTGTGAACAGAGCCCTCAGCTTGTCCCTAGCAGCTTCCATCTCCCTGCTGAAGGTTGACCCAGTGCTACAGACCACGCACAGGCTGCCCATGCAGAGGCAGGGCTCCAGCTGCCACCGTTGCCCCTTGCTTTGCAGATGTGAATGAGTGCGAGCTGATGGTCGCCGTCTGTGGGACTGCGCTCTGCGAGAATGTGGAGGGATCCTTCCTCTGCCTCTGCCCCAGCGACCACGAGGAGTACGACACAGAGGCAGGGCAGTGCCAGCCCCGAGCAGGCATGGGTGAGTAGGCAGCTAGGACAGAAGCATGGGTGGCAGCTAGAGCAGGAGCGTGGTAGCCCTGGTTGGGGTGAGATAAAGCTGGGGGGCTGCCAGGGCTGTACAAGACCACACAGGCATGGGCAAGCTTTCATCTGGGGAGAGCTGAGGAGCCTGAAAGTGGGGACCTGGGAAGGCCACGCTGCTGGTGATGGGTGTGCTCTGGGACCTCCTAGGTGTGGGATGCTGCATTGGGGTGCCAAGGACCCCATCCCGTCCCTGCTCTGCTGTCTTCTAGAGGGCCCCGAGACGCACACAGCCCACCTCTCTGACAGTGCAGAGCGCAAGCAGTGCTACTACCACATCAGTGATGTTCGCCTGTGTGACAGTGTCCTGGCCAAGAACATCACCAAGGAGGAGTGCTGCTGTACTGTGGGGGCAGCCTGGGGTGACAACTGTGAGACTTACCCCTGCCCCATCCTGGGCACAGGTAGGACTGTGGCCCCACCACACCAGGCAAGGCCAGTGCTCCGCCCGCCAGCTCCACCGTGGTTGCACTAACGAGCTATTTCTCTTCTTCCTGTCTGCCCTTGGCATCTGCCTCCTGGCCAGTGGAGTACCAAGAGATCTGCCCTCTCGGGAAGGGCTATGTTCCCCAGGAAGATCTGCTCTCAGGAAAAGTCTCTTTCACAGGTACTAGCACCATTTTCTCTCATTTCTTCCAGGGGGAAGAGAGAGGGCGCTATGCAAAGCCCTGCATGGAGATGCATCCACAGAAATATCGCCCTGGGGCTGTGGTGGGGGATGCTAACATCCTACTGCTGCTTTCCTCCATCCAGAGAAATCCCAGATTGTCAGTATCACCGAGCGGGAAGTGCCCCTTCCTCCAGTCCTGCCTCACTGCTGGCAGTGACTCTTTTCTCGGTGCAAACCTCCCATGCCCATTTCGAACCAAGGATGGGGTCCAGTAAGACACAATCCTTCCAGTTACTGATAGATCTCCCAGTGGCCGACTGGCTCAGTCTTTGGCACGTCACCTCCAGGGGGTTGTGTTCTCCACCTTCCAGAAACACATATGAATTTCCTATTTGTGAAAGTATCCTGTTCCCTGCATCCCTTCTCCTGCTCTGCCTGTGGGTGCTTCCCCCTCTGCTCCCAGGCATGTGGCTGGTGGGAGAGGCAGAGGGCTCACTCGGGGACCTGCCGGTGATCCAGGCCAAGGGGCCATGCCGGCTTCCTGTGGACACAGCACCCAGCCTGCTTCCACAGTTCTGCTCCCTGAGACACTCTCTCCCTCCCTCCATCCTTCTCTCAGACATGGACGAGTGTGAGATATTTGGCTCTGAGTTCTGCCGCAATGGACAGTGTTTGAACACGGTGCCAGGCTACAAGTGCTTCTGCCGTACAGGCTACTTCTATGACGCCGGCAGGCTTGAGTGTGTTGGTAAGATGGCCTGAAAGAGCAGTGGGGGCCCCCACCGCGTGCAGAGGGACAGCCATGCTGCTGCACCCAGAGTTGGCCCTACTGCCCACGCTACAGGGCCAGCTCTGGGTGACAGGCTTCCTGGGACCCTCCCGGGGGATGAAAGAGGAGGTGGCAGGGAAAGGGTCGTATTGACAATGTCTGCCAGCCCGAAACATTGCTCTGTTCTTGTGCGTGGGCAGACCAGGATGAGTGTCAGAACGAAGTGTACTGCATCAACGGCGAGTGTCTGAACACGGATGGCTCTTACCACTGCTTCTGCAGCCTCCCTCTCGTGCTGGATGCCACTGGCAACCGGTGTGTGAACCTCTCCATCCGGGCAGGTGAGCCCGAGCCCCCACCGCAGCACACCTTTGCCCCGCACATCCCGCCCCACAGCTGGGTCTCCCAGGGGGGAGCAGTGGGTGGGGGTTCAGTGCCAGGCTGAGGGGTGCCAGTGCCAGCCCAGTGTGCAGCCAGGGAAGGGGGGCAGGAACCGGGGCATACGGTCATCCCTCTCAGGACAAGGGGGGTGGCACTCTTCTGGATGATTTTTATGGCATCCTTTGCTCGTGACACTCACAGATGCCTTGGAGGAGTACGAAATCCACCTGGACGTCTGCTGGCAGACCGTCACCGACTACATCTGCCAAGACCTGCTGCATGGCGAGCAGACCACGTACACTGAGTGTTGCTGCCGGCTTGGCGAAGCCTGGGGCCAGAACTGTGCGCTCTGTCCGCACAGGTCCTCCGGTGAGCGGGGCGGCGTGGGCAAGCATCCCCTGGCAGAGGTGGGGACGGGCTGGGCTGCTGCCAGTCGTGCCGAGCAGGGTTGGCCGTATATAGCTGTAGTGAGGGCTCCTCTTGCTGTCTGCATTGTCAAAGCCAGCCCAAGGAGCGGGTGAACCCCCTACTTCTCCAGGGCTCAGCTGCACCAGCGGGTAGAATGTACCTGGAACTGGTTTGCAATGAGCCTGAGGTGTCTGAGGGGAGAGTTGCTCCGTGCATCCTGCTGCTCCTGCTTAGCTTAGGAGAGGTGAGGCAGTGGCAGCCCGTGATGGGAGCACACTGGGAATTGGGGTTGTCACTGCTCAAGGACTTGCTGGCCCCAGACAGGAGCTGGTCTTCTCAAAGATGGGGTGCTGTCAGCAAGCTACAGGGCTGCAGCTTTGAAGGCCGTTGAATGCAGGCCTGGCTCAGCTGGCCTGGTGTGGATACACCCTCTCCAGCTGTAGCAGACCTGCTTCTCTTGAGCCAGGCTGCGCTGACCCTTCCTTTTCTCCCACCACTTCCAGCTGATTTTGCTTTCCTGTGTAATGGGGCCAGTGAAGACAGTGAGAGAGGGGCTGAGCTCCGGGAGAGACCTAGGTATGAGTATGGACCGAGCTTGGAAGACCCCCACTATGGCCTTCCCAGCCCAGATATGGGCCCTTACTACAACTATTTGGAGTCTGAGTACGGAAACCCTGATGCTGGTTTCCCTCGGAGGGGACCCAACAGCGAGTTTCGTGGCAGCCCTCTCCAACATGGCCCAGGGCTGTCCCCGCCCCACTACCTGCCCAGCCAAACTGGTGAGTACTGGGAGACACAGAGAGGTGACTTCCTACCCAGCCTGTGTCCACGGGGACCGCCTGGCAGCTCCCACCCTGGTCAGGATGCTCCAGGCTCGGAGCAAGCTCTGCTCCTGGCTGCTCTGTCGGTCACGAGCACCGTCTTGCCACGTGCCCGATGTCCCCTCCGCGGCTGGGCGGAGGGTCACCATCTTGCCACCTTCCAGGCCTCTACGAGGGCTTCGAGGGGCTGCAGGCTGAGGAGTGCGGGATCCTCAACGGCTGCGAGAACGGGCGCTGCGTGCGCGTCCGGGAGGGCTACACCTGCGACTGCTTTGACGGCTTCCAGCTGGACATGACCCGCATGGCCTGCGTGGGTGAGTGGCGGCCGGGGCCAGCCCGGGGGCTGCCGGGGGGCTGCCGCCGGGGGGCTACCGCCGGGGGGCTGCCGCCGGGGCTGTGCGGGCAGCCTGGCCCCGGCATCCCTTGGCGGCTGCTGCTCTCTGGCGGTGCTGGCCGGCACAGCTGCCGGAGCAGTCCCCGCTCTCCCGGGCGCTTCTGTCCCGCAGAGCTGGGAGGACCGTCCCGGAGGTTCAGCCGGCCGCTGTCCGCCGGCTACATCAGGGCACCTCAGGGCATCGCGGGGAGCAGCCGGTCGCTCCCTTCTTCGTGTAACACTCTTGTACATCACCAGCCACTGTTAACTCTACCCCTGCTTCCTTTCCTCTACGTTCACCGCTGCCCTGGTGAAATTCCACGCTTCCCACCCTGCCCTGTGAGACACGGTCTCTAAAGCTTCTCTCTGCATCTCCTCTACATCCCTATGCCATGTCTCCATCCTTTTCACAGTGCAGCTCCCCAAGCCAGCTGAGGCCCCGGGCACTCAACAGAGCAGATGAAGATCCTCTTTTTCCTTAGGCACGGCACTTACTCCAGCTCCCAGCATCCTTATTGCACGACGCGATCATGCAGCTTCTTCATACAGAACCTGTGGTCTCTGTCTCCCCAGATGCTGCTGGGCAGAATGGCTGCCTGAGCTGTTACCCACCTTCTGCATTTGTGCACTCTGTTTCCCTTTCCTTGGCCGCAGTGCTTTGCACTTGCCTTCAGTGATTTCTGTCTGGTTGATTTTGGACCGCTTCTCTGCTTGATCAGAATGAGTCTGGACCCCAGGGGCCTCCCAGAGTGCTGGCATGACACACATACGTTTCATAATCATGGGGATTCTTCCTTCATCCACCTTAATGACAACATTGAATGGAGTAGGGGTCAGGACAGACCCCTGCAAGCTATGCTTTAAATGGCTTTTATTGTAACAGCCAGGTATTACTAATTATCTTTGGAGTGCAGCTTTGCAGCCTGTTGTGCAATTGCCGCGGTTTCATCTGGACCGTATTTTCACAGTCTGCTTGAGTGTGTCATGTGAGAGCGTGTTGAAATCCTCACCGTGGCCAAGGCACATCATATCCACTGCTTCTCCCTTATCTGACATACCAGTTACCAGGTCAGCGAAGGGAACCAGATAGGCTTAACGTAATCAGGCCTTAACAGATCCGCACCAGCTATTTAATGACCCTGATATCCTTTGGAGGGTTATGACCTAATCACTCACAAATCTGGTCTGCTTAAGGGAATGGTGATGAGCAGTCTGTAATTCTGGATTCTCCCTTCTCTGTTTTTGAAGATAGTCACCAGATTTAACCTTCCTCGGGTCTCTGAGACCTCCTTTATCCTCCATCTCAGAGAGAACTGCCAACTTTTCAGGGACTGCAGGAGCATTAAGCATGTGAAGATGAGTTGCAGCAAGCCTTCAGCAATATGGATATAACTGCTTTATCTACCCGATTGACGAACCTCTCCATCACAGTATGGCCCTTCCCTCCCTGTGCTCCTGCACCCTCATTTAAACACTTCAAACATGGTCTGTGCCCTGTCTGGTGATCACGAGCATTTTTATGATGGCTGGAACAAAGCCCACATTAGCTGCTCCAGCCAGCTTGGCTGGCTTTTGTTTCCTCTGCCGATAAGGACCAGACCGACATTCCCCATTGTTTCCTGCTAATGTATTTATGGAGCCTTTGCTTGTTGCCTTTCGTATCCTGGACTAACTAGCACTCGTTTTACACTGGAGCCTGTCTCAGTTTTTTTCGCTTCAGTTCTCCTATGTGGTGGTTAGTTGTCCCCGTGTTTTTACCTTGCTGACTTCAGGTCTTTAGAGTACTCCTGCAGCTGCTGCAGTGCTTCCCCTCTCGCCTCCCTATGGGAATGGCTTGCCCTTGCCCCGCACGACGGGCTGCCTGCCCCAATCCCTGCCTGATGGGCAGGCAACAGAGCTTGGTATGCACTGCTAGTGCGACTCTACCGCTTCTGGTTTTTGGGTGCCTCTGGGCTAAAGTAGCTTTGTTTTACTTCTCCTCTCTATTTGGTGGTCCACAGCCAGCCCAGCCTGCCTGCTCTTCCCCCTTTTACCTTTCCCTGGAGCCCCCAGCAAGCCTGCCTCTGGAGGTCCTGTGGGTGCAAACAAGGGCTCTGGGGCGCACAGGGACGCTCTGCCCGGCTGGTGGCCCCACCACAAGTTGGGATAGCTCAGGCAGGGTGTCCAGGGAAGTGCATTTAGCAGAGCAGACCTGCCACAGCGGGGCAGCTGCTGTAGGGCTCGTGTGCACGCCCTAGCCCAGCGGCGAGACGGCCGAGCGAGCCCCTTGGCACAGTTTGCAGGTTAATAAAACAAGCCGTTGTTTGCGCAGCATGAGGTCCCTCTGTGTTCTGCTCCTGGAGGTGATAATCAGCCTCTCAGGGCCACCATCATCTGCCTCCTCGGCCTTGTCGGATCAGGAAAGGGCATTTTCCAAGGCTGGAGGCGGCCTTTCTCCCAGATCTTACGCTAGCACAACTTATTAGCAGGAAGCTGCTAACCCGGGGGTGTCACCAGCTGCAGAGCATGGGGGGGCCCTTATCCGGTGTGCATTGCTGGGGGGGGGGCACTCCCTCCTGTGCTGGGGGATGCCAAATGCTGGGGGTGTCACCCTTGGGGACTGAGGGAGCTCTGTACATGTGCTGAGGGGTGTGGGAGGCTGGTGGGGCCACGGTGAGCATCNTGCCACTGGCTTACCCCTGTCCTTCTCCTCCTTGCAGACATCAACGAGTGCGAGGAGGTGGGCGGCCCTGAGCCCCTGTGCCAGGGCGGAACCTGCGAGAACACGGAGGGCTCCTACCGCTGCCACTGCTTGCCGGGCTACATGACCCTGGCCCGGCCCCACCACTGCGTGCCCCAGACAGCCCAGAACCCAGCGGCAGCGTAGCTTTAGGGGAGCAGGGGTGAGGGTGCTCCCCTCCAGCGCACGACTCTGGCACCCAGGACCTGGGAGCACGGAGAAAGGTCCCCCCAGGGCTGCGGGTGCTTCGAGGCTCTTTGCTCCTTCCCCTCTGAAGCGCACAACTTCCCCGCCACCTCTCTCTACAGGCCAGGGCTGAGCTCCCAGCCTCTGCACCCCACGCCACCTTGCCAGCCCCTGCTCCTGCCGCAGCAGAGCCCACCCCGGCACCCAGCACCCATCACATTGCCCCATGCCATGGAGGCTCACGGGACGCCTTCCCCTGCCACGCAGCCCCAGCCTCCCCCCCTCGCCCTGCCGAGAAAGGGGGTTCGTCTCCCCGCCACTGCTGCACTGACCTAGCGACAAGCCTCACCCACACTGCAGGTGCTGGCCCCGCTCCTCGTGAAGCATCCAGCCCCCAGGCCAGAGCTTTGAGGGGGGGGTCAACCCCAACTTTCTAAAGCTGATGCCTAACTTTGAGGCGTGGTGGAGAGGCCAGAGGGGCCCCAGGGCCAGCTCTCCCTGCAGCCAGACCAGGCACATCCCTTAGCCCCACACTTTGCCTTCATGCCCCACACTGGCTGGGCAGGGGAATGGGGTGGGCAGGGGCAGCTTCCTTTCTGTAAAGTTGTTGGTGACTTTTTTTTTTTTTTTTAACTGAGTCTGCTGGAAACTTCTCTCATGTTGTTAAATAAAACATTTATTTTGGGCCCCTGGGGCTCAAGACACTGGGGCTGGTCAGAACTGTGCTTGTCTTGCCTCTGCCAAGTGGTACCAGAGCCACATCCTCCCTGTGGGTCCAGCCTGGCAAGGCCACCCCACTCTCGTAAGCCAATTCTTACCCCTCTCATGCTGGCACCCCACCTCCTCCTGCTCCTGAGCCAGAGCAGAGACCCTTGCCAGGGAAATATTTGCTTATCTCCCCAGCCCAGTACCAGCCACAGGAGCCAACTCCAGCCCCCACAGACAGCACAGTGGTTGTGGCTGCTCACACCCTGCCTTGTTCACACACGAGGGGGCTGCAGTTTAAGCATGAGAGCATGTACATTTCTGCAGTTGGCAAGAGCCCTCGGGCAGGTCTGGGAGCTGCTTTTCCAGCCCCAGAACCCTCACTAGAAAGGCCTTTACCTACACTGCAGCAAGCAAGGCCATGTTCTACACTACCACTTCCTCACAGAGCCTTTGCACAATTTCAGGCCAGCACAGGACCAGCAAGGCAGGAGGACAGCCAGACATTGCTAACTAGACACACTGGCAGCCAGCAGCACAGATGCCTGGTTGCTTGCAGGTCACCCACACTCAGGTCAGCGTGCCACCTCCATCCATGCCTTCAGCTGAGAAATAAGACCAGCCCAACCCCAACTAGAAGATGCCCAGCCACTCTGCTTTTCCTCCTGCTCCTCTTCACTCACAGAAGACAACACAAGCAGATTTTGTCTAGCCTTTATTAAAAGGAAAGTTATAAAAAGAGGTTCAGGAGCTCCCAGCAGCTCCAAGTTAGTAGCAGTGCAAAACATTGGTTAGAGAAAGAATCATCCCTGCAGAGACATCAAATGCCTTTTGGCTTTGCATCCACGAAAAGGAACTTTTCCCAGCTGCAGTCCTGCTGGCTCAAGCAGGGGCCCAGGACAGAGCAGGCTGGCAGCTCACAGAAAGCCTCCTCTCCTTCCCTCTCCTTCAGCTGCATGGATGGCCTCTCAGGGTCCCAGGGGCATCCTGGTCACGACGGAGTAGGAGAAGTGCAGGAGGGTGGATGCAGCCAGCATTCTAGAAGAGGCACTGAAGGGTTACCAGGTATCAGCTCAGATGCCAGCCAGGTTCATCGCAGAGAAATTCCTTTGTGAAGACAGACAGCTCCATTTCAAACAACTAAAGTGCATCCACAGAGCGGCTGGAGGACGATGCTCGGTCACTCCTGCAGCAGACACTGCTCCCCCTTAAGCTGCTGTGAGAAGGCCTCAGAGGGCTCTAAATGGGGTAAAAGCCCCCTGGCTGCGGCTGACCTTGCAGGAACACAGGACTGGCTGCTCAGAGGCTGCAGAGCTCTGAAGGAAGCAGTAAGAAATACTTATTATATAAAAGAATTTGGCCTGTGTTGTCTTCTGTTTTTCCCCTCCCCAAGCCCTACTAATGGCAGGGCTCCTCAGCTGGTGATCTGAACTGGTATCTTCCAGCAGAACAACATCTGGTCCTGGTCATCCACCAGCTCCCACTTCACAATCAGTTTAATCTGAAAGAGAGAGAGGAGCAGAAGGAAATGACAGTGTTCAGAAAACCGCAAGGCAAGGACACACAAGCTGTTACTTGTGTGGAGCAAGGAGGTCCTGGGAGCTCTGCACAAAGAGGACTGAGCTGGGGCACTGCCCCAGCCGAAGTAGGTGGGCCATGCTCGTGGTGGCTGCTGGAGTATCTTACATGGATGGAGAGTTCTGCTGCACACACTGCACTTGGATCCCCACTCTCTGAGTAAGCAGAGAGTGGAAACACCCTGCAGCCTCCCAGCTGAAGTGCACCTGGTAGCAGAGCACCCCCAGTTTGGGAGCATCTGGCTGAATGCAGCAGGCTCTGTAGGGAGGCTACATATGAGCATAGTACAGAACAGGCAGATACCTGGGCAGCTGAAGCCACTTCTCAGGAGCTGGAGCCAGGCTGCTTCCTCTGCTGGGTCTGTCCCAAAGTGGGAACTTGAAACAGACTCATACCACAGCAGAAGTGCCACCTGAGCAGTCTTCTAACCTCTTCCCCACCACCACAGGACAAGGCATCCTTCCTTAAAGGCAGGTGGTGGGACTGTCCCAGGAAGGACGGGAGCTCTGAGCAGCAGACCAGCTGCCTGCTTACTTACACTGGGGTACTCGTTCTTCACAGGGAGTTTATTCAGGTAGCTGTAGGAATGGCCCTTCTGAATGGGGCACTGGATCCCAGACTTGCATCCATCAGGCTCAGGAATGGGAAAGGGTATGTCCACGTGCAGCATCTCACCGTACACCCTTGCTTTGCTGCCCTGACTCTCGATCTCTGCGGAACACGGAGAAGCGTGAGCACAACACCAGAGCAGGGAACACGTTTCTACCTTACGTCCCCCCTCCCTCGACATGCCCTAGAGTCTGCCAGAACACAACTAAGCGACACTCTTCCTCCCCAGCCACTTCTTCCCACGTAGACCCCCCTCCAGCCACCCTTCTCCACTCCTCTCCAAGCAGCGGGACACAGAGGTGATCACCTCCCCCCGTGCCCGGCACCCCAGCTGGGGAAGCGACGCTTACTGCTGGCGAAGGTGACGTTGATGCTGTAGGATGTCCCCTTGTGCAGCTGGCAGGGCTGCGTGGGGCAGGGGCTCACGTTCACCTCTTGGATGCTGCCGTCTTTGGAACCTGCAAGGAAGAGCCGGGCTTACCGGGCCTTCTCCGCCTGCTGACGCCCCCCCGCGCCCCCCGCCGCCCCGAGCCGCTCACCGCAGTCGACGAAGCGGAGGGGCTCGGCCAGGGCGNGCCCCCGGGGCCGAGGGGGGCGACCCCAGGGCAGTGGTGCGGGGAGGGGAGGGGAGCGGCGGCCGAGGGGCCAGGGCAAGGCTGCAGCCTGGGAAGGGGCAGCGGATGCTGGCTGGGGGTTGACCTGCTGGAAAGTTGCTCTGCTGAGAGGGACCTGGGAGGGCTGGTGGGCAGCAAGTTGGCCATGAGCCAGCACTGTGCCCTTGTGGCCAAGGCGGCCAACGGGATCCTGGTGTGCATCAAAAGGAGTGTGGCCACCAGGTCGAGGGAGGTTATCCTCCCCTTCTACTCCGCCCTAATGAGGCCACATCTGGNTCCACCTGAATATGAGGAAAAACTTCTTTACTGTGAGGGTGACAGAGCATTAGAACAGGCTGCCCAGAGAGCTTGTGGAGTCTCCTTCTCTAGAAATATTCAAAACCCGCCTGGACGCAGTCCTGTGCACCCTGCTGTCGGTGTACCTGCTCAAGCAGGGGGGGTTGGACAAGATGATCTCCAGAGGTGCCTTCCAACCCCAACCATTCTGTGATACACTGCCATGACTCCTCTGGTACCGGAGATGACAGGACAGCGGGGGAGAAGGAGGGCTGTGCTGCGACTACAGTGCTCGGACAGACAGACACCCTCTCCCATAGCGCTGCTACTGGAAATCCCTGCTCGTGGGCTACACTGGTGCGTCCAGTGCTGAAGGGCAGCAGCTGGACGACACGCTCATGTACAGCCAGTGCGATGGGCTGGGAAGCTCTTTCAGTGCCTCTGCTGAAAGGGGAAAAAAATAAAAATCAAGAGGCTAGCATAGTAGACTGGCCTGTAGCCTTAGTCGTTACTTATTCTATACCTGGTGTTTTGCATGTTGAAAGCTGTCCGTGTAACCCGAGTGCCAAGAGTTACATCTACTAAGTAATTGGTGCGGTTGCTACCTTTCATAGCACATGAAAGTTAGCCCCGTTTCTCAAACTCATGAAATGCTGGAGACTCCCAGCTTTGTGCTGTGGATGCCGAGACAAACCAGAGGATGTCTAAGACACTTCAGCAAGCTTTTAACCAAGCTAAAGTTTACAGCTTCTCACCAATTTCACATGGTAGCAAGTGTTACCCTTAACAGGGTCACGTCAGGAACATAATAGAGATAAAGGCATGTGAGCACTGATTTGTCAGGAACGCGGCAGAGCTGACACAGCTTCTCCCCTTCAGACCTCTGTCCCAGTAAGGTTTCTGCCTACTCAGCTTCAGCTGCGCTGCCAAATGACTCAGAAGCAAAACCCCCACGCTTTGCTCAGGCTTTCCACAAAGGGTGTCACACCAGAAGCCCCAGAGGTGTGAGCAGGACTGTGCAGGACTTGCTCTTGTGCATCTCTCGCTGAGCACTTTAGCTCTTCAGAAAAAAAGAGGATCCCTTCCTTCAGAAAGGAGAGTGGGGCTTTTATTTTTTTTAAGATTCTGAATAAGCATTCAGTTTGCAGAGGCCTCAGGCAAGCAGACCAGGGTGCTTGCAGCAGCCCTATCAAAAAAAAAAACAAACCAACCCAAAAACCAACAAACCACCAAACCCAAAAGACCCTGCTGAGACTAGGCGGTATATTTAAGCCCACCTAGCACTCTTCATAACTGACTTGCATAAAGTCTTTTCCTTGCGCATGGGAACTCGTGCCCTTGGAAAGGCTTTCCTTCTCCCCATTCTTCAAGTCTTACGGATGATAAAGCTGCCTATCTGACCGCTGGGAACAGAAGTGCGGTCAGGTCAGAGCAACACCGTAAACTACTGTCACACATTGACAGGATAAGCAGTGTCATGCTTGGGAGCAAATTCCACAATGTATTAAATCAGGATGCCTCCCTGTGAAGCGGCTCTCCGGATGCCTTTGCTTTGCAGATGCTTTTGTGCAATAGCAGCGACTGCATACATACAAGGCTACACATATTTCAAAGGCTTTGAACTAAAAATTGTTGAATCTAGGATCAGAATTAACATGTGCCTATTCCTCCCCTCCCACCCCGAACTGGATTAATAAAAAGCCTAATAAGCCTAAGTTTGTAAATCTACAGCCAAGGCCTTTACGCAGGAAAGGAGCAGAAACCTTCTGCCCAGGGTTTTTAGCTGGTATTACACATTACCATCATGCCAGTTTTGCAGTAACAGCACTAAAGCTTAAATTCCCTAGGGCAGCATAACCATCATCAGCCTGACAGACCTTGCTTTTAGGCAAATGCCCCTTTTGACATCTGATACAAAACATGGGCCTCCAGGTCACCTTGGAGCACAACATTTCACCAAAATTCCTCAGAAATAATCAATGCAACTTTAGGCTGGTCTGATGATTTGCAGACAGACAGGTGGGCAGAACTCCTCCTAGATTATTGTCATCACAGGGAGCTTGTGTTAAGGTGCGGAAACACCAGGAGAAAAGGCTAAGAAAGCCAACAGTTAAATTCTTTCCAGCAAGACTGATACGCGACTTCTTCATTTCTGTAATCTAACCAACTCTATTACATGAGGAAGAAGTCTACGGTTCCACTTTATGAGCTAGCTACACCCAATGAATCCAAATCCCTCTAACAGCATTGCACTTGCAGTTCAGTAAACAGATGCACCTGCAGGCACTACAGCAGCACTGAATACAGAAATCAGGTTCTGAGGAAAATCCACATACAGAGACTAATCAATTTTACTGTTCTTTCAGCCAGAACATGCTCTTGTGCTACAGATCATCAGAATTCACATTGAAGTGCATCGCAAGCCGATCTCGCATTCAACGCCATGCCAGAGGTTTTATCATCACCAGTTTCTGAATCACTGACACAAGCTCAGTTTTCCACCAAAACAGATACAAGATGATTTAAGCATACACATTGCAGAGGAGAACAGAGCAAAATACCTAGAGAATTCAACTCACAGACAAACCTCTTCAATACAGTGTGCTTATAGAGAGCTAAAAGAAATCCCCAAACCCAGATACCACGGACCAGAATAAGAAGGGGAAAACAAAACACAATGAAACCTAAAAACAGATTACATCAAGCTGTCAGTAACAAGATGACCAACAAAATCACAGCCCAGGAGGGAAGAAAACCTAGACCGTAACTCTGGGTGAGAGAAAGACACCACCATACCACATAGCTGGCAAAAGGAAAAAACAGCCAGTGATAACAAAGAGGTGCAAAGAAGTTGCTGTTCTCCTTAGTTACACTCACCTCGCCTAGCCACTCAGAAAAATTGCCCCCAGCATCTGAGTCATTCCTCATCTTAGTGGATTATTAATAAGATTAAATTAACTCTGAGTGAGGCCAGCTGGCCTCTTTCTTATTCTTTTGGTCTGCAGTAACCATCTGAGCAACATTCCGAAGTGCCTTGAAGGTACTTGTCACCGTTCTGACACTTAACACTAGTAAAAATGAAGGCAATTAGAAAGTAAGAGTGACTATTTTGGGGGCCTAGATCCATTCTCCAAAAGGTGTTCACAGTGAATGCAGTCACAACATGGGGGAATGCAGTGGGATCAGTCTAGTACACCCTGCAGGAGAGAGCAGGAAAGCCGGTGTGATATGGAAAGCGGGCATGATGATCCCCTGCCTTTTCTCCCAGGAGTTCTTGATTCACTCCTCCAAAGTCATCTGCTTTTGGGACACCACATTGACAATAACTGGAGAAACACCCCAATATGTTTTTTTAAAACATTAAGTGTTCCAATATGCCTGATTGAGGATTCATCAACCATTGTCGGTACCTGCATTAACACCAGCCTGCCGGGACCCTGCCTGTGATACTTTCCTGGCTTTATCCTAACATTGTTAGAGTTAACCCAAGAGCAAGGAAAAGTAAACAGCTCAAACCGGTCTTCATTTACATGCTCAGGGTGGGACAAATAAGCAAAAGCATGTGGTTGCAAAAGCATCATCTTGCTTGGAGTGGAACGGTGAGAAAGCAAACCATCACAGGGTCCCGAGGTCCCCTGACATTAAATCACCCCCTCCTGCTGGGATGACTCGTTTTCCTCTACCATCCCACTGTGTGACTCTCCACAAGCCTGGCCGGGGGCGAGGAACAGGATTCCTCCCCCAGAAACACATGAAGAAAGAGATAAAGACTCTTTTAACTGCCGGGCATGTCTGTGAGTGACTAGCCAGACCGCTGTCACATGTCAGATGATCAGGAGGAGGTGAAACCATGGAGGGAAAGGTGCCTCAGGCTGCCATAGGGGAGGCCGCCGGGCCTGCCCGGTGCCGTGGGGCCTTGCTCCGGCAGGAGGCAGGCGAGGAGCAGCGGGGAGGGATGGCGGGGGCACGCGGGAGGCTGAGCACGTGCCCGCGGCGCCAGCGCCATAGGCACCCGCCCGAAGGAAAACCGGCCTCTCCGCGGGGATTTCTGAGCTGAGCCCCCACCTGATAAAGGAGAGCAAACCAGAAAAGCCAGGATCAGGGAAAGACCCTAAAAACCCCTTCTTCAGCCCCAGCCCCGTGTTTGCTCCCCTGCTTGCCTAACTCCCCCTGCGACAGCATCTTGATCCCTCTCAGGGTCCCTGGGTACTGCTCAGAATAAACAACCCTCACAGTTAATTCCAGGGCAAACACGCTCTGCCAGAGAGTGCCACGTTATTTATTTTACTACTCTTTATTGTTTTATTGCTGTTTATTTCCCTCCACGAGTGTCGCCACTGGCGGAAGCAAACACTCCCAAGGCCGAACAGTGGCTTCGTATCTTTGTGCAAAGCTCCAGCCGCTTCACTGGCTTTACCGAGCCAGCAGTCGAGCTCTGCCCGCGGAGGAACGCTGCCCCCGGGGCCACACCGCGCCGCCCGGCCGCCTCGGCCCGCACGGTGGAGACGCCTCCGCCTTG
>WAAD01016726.1:161941-206036 GCA_013389945.1 Fregata magnificens
AGCGCGGGGGCGGGGCGGTTGCCCTCGACGGGGACCCCTCTGAGGCTCCCCCTTTCCTCCCCTCTCCCTGAGGCAGCTGGTGTCCCGCTCCGCTGTGCCGAGGACGAGCGCTGCCGAGGCCCCCGGCGGGTCCTGCCTGTGCAGTCGGCCGCCCGCTGCGGTGGGTATCGTCCTCCCAGCCGGGCCCGACGGAGAGCGACCCCAGCGAGGGACAGGTCTACCTCAGCGAGAGCTGCGTGAAGGTGGGGACCCCGGGAGGCAGCTCGGGTGCCTCTGGGAGGGATTCCAAACTGCCTGGCCTGCCCTGGGCACGTAGGGGAGGCGTTTGAGTGTTTGCCAGTTTGTTCAGCAGGTCTTTTAATCCTCTTCTTTTTCTTCTTTGCAGAGGCTGCTGGAGATCACAGAAGGCTCAGAGTTTCTCAGGCTGCAGGTGGAAGGAGGTGGCTGCTCTGGATTCCAGTACAAGTTTTCCTTGGACACAGTTATCAATCCTGATGACAGGCAAGGACAAAAGGGTGTAGTGGTGGTCGGGCGTGACTGTTCTTTGCAAAGGTACCAGGAAGGGTGTGCGTGACATGATAGTGTCTTGAATTGAAGGGAAAAAGCCTGTGAGATAAGGAAAATGCTCAGGCTGTGCTTCTCTGTTGGATCTGCAGCACAGTTAATGGTTAAACATGCTGCTTTTCTGCAGGGTGTTTGAACAAGGTGGTGCCCGTGTAGTCGTGGATGTGGACAGCCTGGCCTTCGTGAAAGGTTCCATGGTGGACTTCAGCCAGGAGCTGATTCGCAGCTCCTTCCAGGTGGTGAGCAACCCCCAGGCAGAGAAAGGTTGCTCATGTGGGACTTCCTTCTCTGTCAGATTCTGACTGGACTTCCTATGGATGGACACTGTCTGCAGACACTTCCTGGCAGTCTTCAGAGGGTTTTTGCTTGTTCTTCTTCCAGCTGCTCCCTCTCATTTCCCTTACCCTGTAACACAGCTGTTACACACGACTCCAGCTGTGTGTGTGTCTGCGCTGAGCCTGTCTCCAAGACTTGTTGTCCTTCCCTTCAGAAACATGAAGTAGCTGTGAGCACGCACACAGGAGCATCTTCAGCGCCTTGTGAACCACCGGCCAGGTGGTGCTGACTCGCCTACCCTGTCCTGAATGTGGAACCACTTAACTGCTTGTCTGTGCAAGAGATGGCTGTATATATGTGTGTGTGTTTATTGAAAGTTGTAACTAAAAAAAAGTCTTTGAGATTGATTGGTATTGCTCGTGCATTCCCAAGTGGGTAGAATCTGGGTTCTTTCAGGCTACTGTTGCTTATCCCTTGTCTTCCAGCTGAATGGGACTCGGAATCTCTCTCCCATACACCTCCCAGTGTTGCTGGCTCTCCACTCCGCAACTCACAGTGGGCTTTTCTAGATACTTGGCTGTTCTCTTACCTAGCAGGCTTCTCTCGGTCCCAGGAACCTACAGTGGTTTTGCTGTCAGTCTCTGGGATGAAAGTTTTTACTTGTTCAGAGTAGGTGAAGCTAAAAAATTGAGTTAGGAAGAATTAATAGCTCAGTTCTTCTGTTTAAAAAAAGAAAAAACTTGTATGTGTATAAAAATAAAACACACAGCCCTCCATCCCCCAGTGCTATTTTAGGCTGTTCCTAAACCTGACTTGGAATTTTAGGTCATACAGACTCTCAGGTTTCATAGTGTGTCTGCTGCCTTCCCGTGCCAGCAGGAAGGGAAGTTCAGGTTACACAGGCAGAGGAGGATCCGGAGTACTAACTTTCATAGTAGTACTTGACTTGAGACCTTAAGACTTGAGGGCTTAAGGGTCCTCAGGTCCTTTTGATTTAGTTGTCTGAGAACCTTTTCCATAACTTGCTTCACTGTTTAACCTCTGTCTAACTTGTGCCTGGTCTGATGAAAGAATGAAATAGCTCCTTTGCTTTCTGAAACTCTCATGGAATGGGAAATCTGGAAGTTTCCAAAATAACAGCCTTCTGAGTAGTTGTTTTCTGTAGTTTTCTATCTGCCACTAGATGTCTTTTAAATCAAAGTGATTCACCAGCTTCTGGGTGAAAGGAGAGATGGGGATGCTGTTTTTGTTCCCTCTCTTGTGTTTTGTCTGATCATAACCAAATTGTCTAAGACTCAAGTGTTTCACATGAGTGTGGGAGCGTTGCATGACTTCGGTCTCAAGGAAACTGCTCATGGCAAACCATGAACTTTTTAAGACTCCATGCCACAGGCATTTTTGTTGTTAAGCTTCCCAAATACCTTTCTAAACTAATCAGCAGTGCATACATACAGCACTGATGTGCCAATTGATTTCTAGCGCTCGGAGAGCTGATAGCCAGCTAGTTTCAGTTTCATCCGTAGCTGTTACAGGAGTTCATATGTGATCTGCTCTGACTTAGTCACATGGAGAATATGGACGGGATTTGGAGCAGCAGCTCTTTTGGTTTAGTCCTTTCCATTTCTGTTTCCTGCAGGCAACAAATTCTACCTAGTTACGTTGCTATCAGAGGGAGCTGGAAGTAGCACTGTCCCATTTTGTAAAAGGGAGTAAAAGGACATGATTAAAAGACTTGTCTAAACCCCTGCAGGATCTTTTGGCCCTACCCTTATGCTCCCAGATCTTGAATGTGATGTCAGCCAGAACTGCCTTTGAAAAGCGTAAGACCTAAAAGCTTGTGTAGGTAGAAGACATTAGATAAACTCAGTTTCTTTCAGCTGGGATACCTGAGCAATGAAAGTTGGCGGGAGGAATTGCTTTCTCAACCAGGCAGTACAGATCCATTCTTGATCCATTTCACGCAGGCTGACCTTGGTCAAGTCTCTTTTGGGATCTTTTATGGGAAATAAAAATGCAGCAGTAGTCCTGGGGAGGTAGCAAACCACCAGCTACCAAGGTTTTTTTCCCTAAACTAAAGCCTGCCTTCAGCCCCTGTAAGCATGCAGCCTTCATCTTCAATTACTGTTCTTACTAAATGTAAATGTGCCATGTCTGTTCAACCTAGCCAGGTTCCATCCACCTTCACTCTGTGCTGATGAAGTAAATCAAGCAAGTGCTGTCCATGTGGAGTGCCACCCTTTTCAGAGGATTTGCCTCCTCCCTCCCAGGGGCTGTACAGAGGATGAGGCTTTGGGTCCCCACCAGTGTCACCAGCAGCGTTGCTGGGCTCAACAGGGGGAGCTTGCATGCGTGGCTTGCTCTGCCTGCGGTTCTGGCAGTACTGCTCTAACTGCACTAGGTGGACCCCTTACTCCTTGGCAGTCGCTGCGCTAGACATGTACGGGCATTTCGACTTCTGTCTGGGGTGAGGTTGGATCTGCTCCATGCAGGACCTAGGCAAGAGCAAAAGTTTCTTTGCAGCTGCCTGTTTTGGAGGCAGGCTGGAGCCGAGTTCATCTGGTATTGCAGCAGCGTGGTCCCTAGATCAGAGAAACTGCTGCAGAGGAGCAGCTTGAGAGGTTCCAGCTGTACAGCATGTTGCTCTTGGCCTCCTAGTCGTGCTTCCTGCGAGCGGCTATAATCTACTGGCCAAAACTACTAGTCTTCCAGCTCCCAACAGGGAATGGGTGCAAAGGGCTGTCTATCATCTCCAGAGTCCTCCTGACTCTTAAAAAAAGTCTGTCGGTACATCAGAAATTGAAAACTTCTGTCCATGTCTAGGAAGTCAGCAAAGGGGGTTGTGTTAGCAGAGGGGGGTGAAGGTGATCTTGGTGAATTTTGGCTGTGTAGGCAGAAAAGGCTAGATCCTGGCTCCTATGGAAGAAAAAAACCAACCTGTCAAGGTTTGTACACTGAATAGCCTTAGGGGGCAGAGATGGCACCGCAGAGTAGGCTGTGGGACAAGACCAGGGGTGCCAAGAGAATGGTGCAGAGGATTAGACAGGGGATTTGGTTCTGCCTGGGCTGTGAGGGACTGCCAAGGCACGCCTGTGAGATGCCTATAGTGTGGGGACACATGGGAGCCCTTGTACTGAACCACCGAGAAAAAGCAGGAGTATGGAGCTGGAGGTGCCGCCTTTGCTTCATTGCAAATGAGAAACTGCAGTGGAAAATCTTTCTCTGCTCCCACATGAAGAAGGAGGATTCTCTCAGTTCACCCACCTGACAAGGAATGAATGATCAAGAAAGAAATTTATGGAAACCTACGTTAAGATGAAACTTCAAGGGAAAAGGGCACAATCGTCAGTGTCACTGACAGGCAGGTAGAAGAGGATGGAATAGAAATCCTCACTTTGGTGAGGGCTTGTTGGAGCTCTGCAGGGACTTGTTAGTAGATGACCAGCACATCCTCACCCTGTGACTCTGGCTCCGTTCTTCAAATTAGGTATCTACCATCGCCTATTAATTGTGGGTCCCTCTTCCAAGCTTCAGGCCAGGCAGTGGTAGAGAGATGGCAGATCTTTGTCGTGCCCCTTTTCTTGTGGTTTAGGGATATGCATGGGAATACCGTGCTCACCTTGGTGGGCTTCTGTGTGGTGTTACTTGCTACAAAGAGCATTTGGGGGTGAGTGGCTCCTGTAAGACCGAGGGCCAGCCTATGGTGGATGTTAGGGGAACAACTGGCCCTCTCACCCCAAAATTTTCATCTTCAAAATTTTGCTAAGCTCAGTCCTCTCCCTTGTGAAATTCCATGTCTGTACAGAGCTGTTGGCTGAGTCAGGAAGACAGCTAGGGGTGAGGAGCCAGTACCACCCAGATGACACCCACTGGGGTTTCTGCTGCCCCCGCGCAGGAGTATAATTTCCTGCCGCCTTAGGGCTTGCCTGAATCCAGCACCTGGGGGAGGAATCACTGAACGGTGGAGGAGGCAGTAACAGGAAGGCAGAAGTGCATGAAAGAAGGCTTCTCTTGCCTGTGTCCCACACTGTGAAGGCAACAGCTTTTATATCAAGACTGTCTTCAGCCTTGCAAGCATTTTGAACATCCACGGGCAGCTGGAAGTAAAAACCAGAGTGGTATAAACCCCACTGTTCACACTCTTAGCTGGGACTGGCCAGAGGAGTTTATTGAATTCAGAGCAAGCATGCTGTATTTCCAGGATGAGCTGCTACAGCACATGCTTGAGGACCGAACTGCATGCTCTCTCCACTAGCAAACGCAGCAGTCTGGTTCATTAGCAGAGGGTGTGATAGGATGTGCACCATTTTGATGCTTCATTCTCTTTGCTTGTTTTCATGCACACCAGCTGAAGTGCTCACCCAGCATTAACCGTGCTCCTCTGGAATGGGCCGTAGCTGCTGGAGAGACTAGCAGCAGAAAAAGGGATAACCTCGCATAATGGTGTGTTTGATATGACTGTCAGCCAGCCTGGAAAAAGAACCGCAATTCAAGGAGACACAGCATTGACAAAAATAAACTGCAGCCACCTGTGTTGTATCAAACTCCTCTATTTGGATAATCTTTTTGTTGTTTTTTGTTTGTTTGGTTGGTTGGTTTTTTTAAAGAGGATGAATCCTTGAACCAAACACAGTTAGGGGCTAGGTGTAGGATTAATGGTGCGGTTTGGGTCTTGCTGGGTTCTGAGGAATATGTTTGCTCAGGTGGTTTCCAGGATTAGGCTGCAAGTGGCAGATATCTGCCCAGGAAACAGCTCAGTAGATTGTGGTCTTGGTGCAGGTTTAGCATCCAGCCGTGGACAGAAATGAAGCTGTTCAGGACAGTGAGATGGGCCATTACTCCAAGGCTGTGATTCCTCGCCCTGTGGGGAGCAGTTTGTGCGCAGTGCTTCCTGCCTCTGGCCTTCCCAGCACTTGTACAGCTCTTAGTATTTCCTGCTTGAGCAATAAGAGTTTATGGCCCTAGTCTTTGTGGTTGATTAGAGCCCAAGTTTGTGCCCCTGTTTTAATCAGTGCTCATTTACCTTTGGCATCCTTCAGAGGAACAGAATGGTATGTCTTTCAGTTGCCATGGAAACAGTGAGACTAAATGCACATTTCCATGGCAACCTGCCATTATCTTCAGCTCTATCTGTGGGTCTCATTTTCTGACCATGGGGGTGGGGTGGTGAAAATGGAACTTCATCTCTTAAAAAAAAAAAAAGGAAAAAAAAGATGCTACCACCACCGTCACCACCACCCCCTTTCCTCCTCTGGCTCAGGCTTGGGGCTGAGACAGGCCCGTGACTACTGCCGCCACCCCATGTACTGGGACTCCGAGGTATTGTCTTCAGCCCCTTTTCTCCTTCACCCTTCTAAAAATAAAGACGTTCAGAACAATTTGATGACAATGTTCCAGCACTTCTCTGCGCTCTTTGTTTCCTCAACTAATGCTCCCAGAAAAGGCCCTTGAAGTTAATTGAACTTTCCAATGCGTTCCAAAGGTCAACGTGTCCCAGTTCCTTTTGGTCTGAAGGGCCAAGGGTTAATTACGGGGTCTAAGACTCGAGGAGAAGCCTTTGTCTGCTGGGACCGGAGGTGCTAGGGCAAGTCACATTAACCTTAGGAGTGAGGGACCTTCTTGCAAGGCAGGCAGCACCAGGAGGTCGTGCCCATCAGAGAGTGAGGGATCAAAGACGATGCTTATCCATTTAATGTTCGACTCAGGGGTGCAGGGCAGAGAAACCAGGTGTTTGCTGTATGATGGGTCTTGCAGCCCCCTGGCCAGAAGTGCCCTTGGCCACTGTTAACATCTCTGCCTCCCCCAGCCACTGAGTCAAAAAAAGGACAGAATTTGCTGTACTTTTTGAGCAATTGCACACAGTTGTTCCTTAAGCCCATGTTCATTATTCTTGTTCTAGCTGGCTTGACCTTTAGCTGATTCCTCTCATTCACAGTCTAATCTTGGTCACTGAGGGAAAAAGCTTGCGTCTTGTACTGTTCTAGCCTGATGCAATAGAGTCATCTGTGGACAGGATGTGGTAGAGCTCTCCTTCCACATCTGCCCCACTAGCCTTTCACAGGTGGTGAAGCAGAGGACAATAAAGCTGTCTGCTCAGGAGTTAGTGTGGAGGCAGATGTGGTCTTCAGAACAGGTCAGCCAGGTGAGGCAGGTGCTGCTCAAGCACAACTCTTTTCCTTGCTGCAGTCTACCACAGCGCTGACTGCATATGACAAAGAGCTGTCACAGTCAGCCTGGGTTTGTGTTGTCTCTTCAAGGGGAGAACAAAGACCAGAGAGCGCTGTGCATTGCTGAACTTGCAGGATTTTGCCCTGGAAGAATTACTGCCTGGACACGCTCCCAGGGTTTGGTTGGGAGCTATCACTTGGAAGACACTGAGAATGATCTCTGAGATGTGGGGTCCTCGCTCCTGAGCTGAAGTGCTGAGCACTGGGACAAACTCTGCATGGTTTGCATGGGCAGAAGTTTGCCGGGGGATGTGCTCCTGGTGCCAGCCTGCGTTGGCTTGGCTCCGTGAGGTGCCGTGGCAGAGGGTACAGGGGTAGGTTTGCTCCATGTGCTCTATGTGTGAAGCGGTGGCTGCCCTTCAGCTGCTGTGGGGAGCAGCGTACCTCGCTGACCTGCTGCACGGCAGCCTGAGAGCAGGGATAGCCTGTGCTCTTCCTGCTGAGGACCTCTGTGGGCTGGCAGGCTTGTGCTCCGGGCTAGAACCATAAGGAGGGTTGCCTGCAGGCTCAGTTGTAGCCCTGCTGCCGTGGCTTGCAGAGCTGCACAGCCGCGGTGGCTTTAGGCTCTTCTTCTTGTGTTCATAGCAGCTGAGCAGGCATTGACTGAGGGAGCGACACAGCCCCTCGTTCAACCTCTCCTTGGTACACAGGGTCAATTCTCCTTGCCGGCATCCTGTGCTGCATCTAGGCAAGGGTGGCTGTGCTCCAGCCAGCGTGTCCAGCAGGCTGCGTGGCAGGCTTCCCCTCGCCTCCCTGCCTACCCATGCACGCTTGCCACAAACTTCAGACCTGGAAGATTCGTGTTAAATATAGAAACTTTCCAGGGAAGAGCTAATAGCGTTTGGAAAAGAGAATTCAGTAACTGCTTTTGGTGACAAAGGCAGAAATAATGGGGCGATGCTATTGTTAGCAGAACTTTATCTACCAGTGCCTGCAAGAGCTTAGTGGGGAGCAGGGAAGCAGTGGGACTGCGTGGCAGATCCCTCGGCCTCTTAATAAAATGCTTCCCTCTGCTGCTGCTGTCCTATGTTCCCAGATAACAGGCACAGGCCAGAAATAGGACTGCCGTGGTGAAAGAAGTTACTTAATCCTCTTTGAGCTAAGCAAAAATGTATCAGTGAAGAGCCAATTCACAGGGCAAGCTGAATTACACAGGAGAAAATTGTGTCTGCACATCAAATGGAGCTCCAGCACTGTAGGAGCGAAGACAAAACGGACTGGTGTGGGAGAAGGGGGAATAGCCCAGAGAGATGCTCAGGGGTGGAAGGCAACAGGACGTATGTGCTGAGCCTCCCCAGCTCCGCAGCAGAAGCACAGGTTTGTGGATGGATGTGGCTGTCATAAGGTGGGAGGGCACTTAGAGCTGTCCAGGTATCGTAAGAGGCAAAAGAACCTGGTGAGACCTGGGAGCCACTGAGGAGACAAGAATCAGTGAAGGGATGGGGTGTAGGTTATGTAGAGAAAAGCGAACAGGATGGAGGAACAGTGGGCAGCCAGACTGAGGGAATGCAGGGGCTGAGCAGAGTACGTGCCTCTGGGCAGCCATCGCCCTGAGACACAGCCGTGGGGGTGCCAGATGCATGAAGCCACTGACCCGCTCTGCTTTGCACTGGCTGAACTTTGGATGGTGACAGCCTGCAGGGAAGGACCCTCAGCAAACAGAAAGTGCCAAAGTTTCAGAGGTGAAAACCAGACCTGCCAAAGGACTGGCAAATTACCTGCTTTTCAAGGACTGGGCCCCACTGGCCTGGAGAAAAGGCAGCAGATCTGAAAAGCAAGGGTGCACAGAGAGCCTCAGTCAATGAGTTACGTGCTTAGGAGCATGGGCTAGTTCTCCAAACAAGTAAAGGCTCCTGTTGTAAGGAGATGAGGAACAGACTTCTGCTGCTTGAGGACGCCCTCTTCTACAATATGCTGGGCATTGCAGGTTGATGTCCTCTTGATCCATGCTGGATGTGATAATTTTACAGGGCAGATGAGACCGCTAGAAGTGTCAGGTTGGGAGGGCTTCCTAAAGACTGGGGATTGGGGGGGGGGAAGGAGGGTCCTAGCCCCCCTGGGACTGGTCCAAACACAAAGTAGTTCAGCAGAGGGACAGCTTATTGAGAGAGTTGTTTATCTCAAGACAAAATGAGGGCACACCTTGCACAGTGTACGCTACGCTGGGCACAGAGAGGTCTCACTCGCTGCCTGAGCTCCTCACCTAATGCTCAGGTGTGAAGGGCTTGCTACCCTTGACCCTACAAGCTTCTTGTGGCCCAGGGGAACCTGATCGCATCCTCCTAGGGATGCTGATTTGTGTCACTTGCTTTGAAGGCTGTGCTCCCTTTGGCCCTTCCCCTCCTGCTCATGTTTTTCAGATGCATTTGATTTATACATACTCATTCCCTTCCTCACAGGAATGAGTTTTGGTGCGTGTCGGTTGCGTGAGAGAAAAATTGATAGTGGAGGCTGCAGAGCAAAGCAGCTGGGATCTTTCTTAGGAGAGCTGCAGTCGTTAATTATAGGAGTCTAACTAAACCCCGGCTCAGGCAAGAAGCATTTTCTAGATCTCCCTCCTTTCTTTTGTACCTCCCTGCACAGGTTGTCACATCAAAGCCAGGATTCGGGGATGAGTCGAAACGACACCCACCTTTCTGAATAAAAATGAGATGCCGAGTGCCAGGGAGCAGCTCCCTTTCTGGCTCCCTCCTCTCCCAGACTGGTGCAAGGGGCACCACACCTCTCCCTGGCAAGGGCTGCAGACAGCACTTGTCTGTCCCTTGGGCTTGCTCCCCGCTTCTTCCTTGCCTCAGGCAGTGTGGTGAGTCAGCTGGTGCCTCACTAAAGCCTGTTGGGTCTGATCTGAGCACCTGCCTCCTCTCCGTGGCTCGGGTCTGTGCAGCCCGGCCAGTACCTTGGGATGGCAGGTTCCCCAGGGGTCCGTTTTATTAGCAGAGTCACCACAGAGCTGGGTATTTTGGTCACAAGCAGCCTCATGTGTGCGTCATGGGCAGAGCCGGCAGCACTGGAAAGGGTTTTCTCTGTATGAATTTACCCCAGAGGAAAGAGAGTGGGGGAAGAGAGGGAGGAAACATAACCTGGACAGCCTTAAAAGCCTAATACTCCTTATGTGTGTGCCTGATATGTTTCTGGCTGATGATCCCAGTACAGGCCGTGCTATCGCCCTATTTCAGAGACTGCCTACACAGATAACCTCATCTTAACATTGCCGGCTTGCTCACAACCTTTGCTCATGTCACTTCATGACCTGTAATACCAAGATAAGAGCACTTGCCACAGCAGGATTCTGCCTGCGTTAACAACTAAGCAATACTAAGAGGAAAGAGGGCTACGAACATAGCTAGGGTAGATAAAGCTGATTTGGTCTCTTTGCAGAAGAAAGTTGTATGTGTTTTCCTCAAAGTTTCACAGGGCTGCCAGGACATGTGTGTACATAACCAAGGGAGGTACTGTCATCAGAAGCTGATTTTGGTGCCCCAGGTGGATGCTCCTGGCCTTGCGCTGGGGTCTGGGCAGGGAGAGAAAGGAAGCGAGGCACCAGCTCGCTAATTAAGGGACTTTCTCTCTCTGCTGCCTTTCTGCTGCTCAGAGGGGGAGGCAGAACCGGTGCCTGATGAGAGCCTCTCGCCTGTGCTGGGACCCCTCTTAAAAGCTGCTAAACATTAAAAAAAAAGAAAAAAAAAAATCTGTGAGCACTTTGATAGTCCTCACAAGAAAGTGAAACAGAAGAGCCTTTGAGCTGCACGTATAAGAACAAACCTCCGTACATCGCTGGGGGAAGAAAGGCTGGTGGAGCCGAAATCTGGCAACGGTCCCCAGCTGGTGAGGGAGGTGCTTTTCTGCCGTGAGCTCTTGTCACGACTGATGCAGAGACAGAGAGAGGAAAAGCGCAGGATCCTCTGTAGGCAATAACTAGCACTTCAAACCTGCTGGGGTGTCAGCGGGATGGGGAGGGTGAGCCAGCACTCATCCTTTGCCTCTGCACAGGGGGTTGGCCCTGGGCTCACCCTGGCAGAGGCACCCAGCCTCACCACATCACCCCTCCTCCTGTGAGACCCCTTCCCAGGGGTGGCAGGTGCCTCCCAGCTGGGCAGAGTCCAACTGCTCCGCATCCCCTGGGTTTCCATAGCAATCAGTGGTGTCAGCTGCGCGGGGAAGCTGACGGAGGGAAATGAAGGTTTCTTCCCATCCTGGGCCAGTGGTGGGGTGGGAGGAGAAGAGGAGCACTCTGATGCTCCTGATGCTCCTGATGGAGGTAGCAGCACCCGGGCTGCCCCAGTTCACCCCCAGCCAGGCCAGGGCACGAGGGTGCAATGGGAGTGTATAGCCCCCAGGGGCTCTGCAGGGCAGGTTTGGGGGATTGCATGCACCCCAGAGCCAGCCCCACACACCCCCTGCCCTGCCAGGGCACCCTCTGTGGACTACTGATACCGAACAGATGCCACCCCGATTTTGTGTCCCCTCCTCCCGCAGCCTGCGTCTCTTTCCCCCATAGCCTGCTCTATTTTTCCCCGCTTGGCGCGTTGTCAGTCAATGAAGTCAGAAATAATCTTTGGCTTTAATGGAAAACACCGTGTGGGGGCCAGAGAAGCACAGGCAGCCTTGAAAGCAGCATTTTTATTCCCAGGATGGGGGAATGAGGCACTGGAGTAAAACCCCATGGAGGGAGAGAGGGGTCAGGCGATGGAGGGGAGTACGGATATCCAAGGCAGTGCCCCAGCAAGAAAAGAAGGAGAGTCCCAGGAGAGGTCCCTGTACCCTTGGCACCACAGGGAGAGTGGATTTCATCATCTGCTAACCATCCCCACCCCTCCCCACACTGACAGGAGGAAGGGGGACACCTGCCCATTCGAACCAAATGGAAAACTTGGGAGGACTTTCAGAGAATAAAATAAAAATGTCAATTCGAACCCAAAATGTTTCATATTATTTAGTATTTAAAAAAAAAAATTTAAAGATAGGTCAGCTTTGAGATGGAACTGTCACGTTGAAAGCAAGCCAAGCTACTTCATTTAGAAAATGTCTAAACAAAATGTTTTGACATTTTCAGGAAAAATTATCCCGTACATTTTCAGACAAAACTTGCTAACAAATATGACTGAAAAGTTTGGCATCCTGAAAACTGCATTTTGAGGCAAGCTTGGCATGTACCAAACATGCTTCATATGCTCCTGGGCATAACCCAGGCATCCGAAGCACGGTGGTACCAGGCAGAGCCCTGAGAGCTGCCTGGGGAGCGGAGCTGCCCAGGGATGCTTGGCGCAGGCTGGGCAGGTCCTGGCCATGCCCAGGGCAGCTCCATGTGGCTGCCTTAGGGTTTCACCCCGACCTGGCTCCTGCCAGCACCTCTCTGCCCGCAGTGGGAAGGATGGCACAGGTACCCATGGGTCGATGTGCCTGCTCCTGCCTTTGGCTCAAGCTATGGCTCTGCTGCAGGGGTGAAAACTGGGGCCCGCATCATTTTTACCGTATGATGGTGGGGAAAGGAACTATAAATAAGCCAGAGCCATCCTTCAATGGCTTGTGCAGCATGGGGAAGAGAAACACAGAGGTTTCTGGCATAATTATGTTCCCAAAAGGGGACTCTGGGAGAGCCTGAGTGCATGATTTCCTGATCGCAGAGATAGGAGCAGGCACAAGCACAGAATATTGTATCCCTGCCTGGCCTATTGACAAGTGTACATGCTTTTCAGCAGCAAGATTAGATGTCAAGAGGAAATTGCCATTTACAATGGCAGCATTCTGGTGTACGCTGAGACCTCCAGTCTCATGCGGCACCTCTGCTCTGGGTACCAGCTGCGGTATGGCTTCTGCCGCTCGCACCCCTCTCCCTCATTCCCATCCCAGGCCCTCGGCACCTTAGAGAGGCTAAGGGCATGTGTCTGGGGGATTTCACAATTGCCCACACCAGGCAGGGCTGGGCTGTCTGGGCTTCTTTCCAGCTTGATAAAGCAGATCTTTACAAGGTATGCCCTTGAGGTGGGAGGGTGACCAAAGCCGGTGCCAGGCAGGACCCTCTGCATCATTTCATGGCTTAAACAGCTTAACGCTCACCCATCTCAATAACCTGTTCTGGCACGCTGGGAGACCTGAGAGTCTCTGACCTATTTCCATGAATTCAACATTTTCCAATCTTCACCACTTCTGCTCCCGCAGCCCGGAGGAGGGAAGGAGGGGCTTGGCGGAGGAAGTGTGAGGAAAATGCATCTGCAAAGGTAAGAGAGAAAAAAGCAAGAAGCAGATGTGACATGAGCTGTCTGAAAATCCCCAGAGGGACTGGAGGACTGCTGAAAGCGTCTCCTCTGAAGCAGCTCGTTCCTAGGAATACCTCGTCCCACTGCAACAGGCTTGACGCCAGCGCTCCCAAACCAGTGGCTGCAGGAACGCAGTAGAAGCATGATGCGTGCCCTGAGGACCTCTCAGCCCTGACAGCTGCCAGGAACTTTTTCCTTAAGTCAAAGCAGGCTTCAGAGTTAACATCCTTCCCTTCTCGGGGGCTGAGACATCCCCCGGGGCCTGGCTGCTCCAAACTAAGCCATACATAGCAGCAGGAGATAGTGATAAAGCTTCACTTTGGGGCACAGGTCTTCTTTCTGTAGCTATTCCTGCTTTAACAGAAAATAGCCCAAGAAATAAAGCTGGGTCCTGCCCACAGCCTGGCCCAAGTCTCCTTGCAGCAGCCAAGGACCACAGCTGAGTGTGCGGTGGCTGCCTTGGCAGCTGTGTAACCCAGAGCAGAGGGACGGAGAGGCAGAGCAGCTGCGCTCACTGCCCGCCTGGTTCCCAGCGCTGCTGCCTGCAAAGCCTTTCAGAAGAAAATGCTGTTTGTTCTGACATTTAGAATAGATTAAAAATCATTACAGGCTCTTCTGGAACATTTTAGAAGGTGAAGCTATTGATTTAAAAACTCAACATCAGTTTTGTAAGAGAGGCAAAATCTCCCTGGCTTCCTCCTGTGAACACCAGCGCCTGGTCCTGGCTGACGGCAGGAGAACGTTTATCACCTCACTGCCCTCCATCCCCGGTTCATCTCAGCCCTACCCCACAAAAGCCTCCCAGTACGCAGGAGATTTGCAATCTCTTCCATTTTTTGGAATTGTGCCGTGAGGACTGACAGCACTGTCTGCATGCCAAGTGTTCGTGCCATCAGGGAACCGGTGGCCCAGTCCTCAGTGCCCCATGGGTCTCCTCCTCCCTGCTCCCTCGCTTTTTACACACTGAGGACCCTGTGTTCAAGGAGCAACTTCACATCTGCCATCATTTATATCTCCTCCTGACTTTGCCACCTTGACCTCAGATGCCATTTCCCCCCAGCACAGTGTAGCATTCCGCTCTGGCTCATTGTGCTGATAGCAATTAATTACTTTACTGGTTTCAGTCTAAGCACAGGTAAAGGTCCTCCTCTTCATGCCTCCTCTTCATACCTGCATGCTCACCTGCTCCAGCTTTGGTTGCGGAGTTGAAGAGCTGCCCAAATTTTCCCCGTTTGAGCTTTGCTCCATTGGCTGCCAGGACTGCCAGGACCTCCGCTTTCCTCACCAGCTGGCCTCTTTGGGAGATGAGGGGCATCCAGCCTACCACAAACCTCCCTTGGTGAGTACACTGACTTACTGGGTACCTCCAACCACTGCTGAGGACAGAGATGCTCAAGTGCACGTGTCCCTGCCATGCTTTAGGGTGACAGAGCATTGGAACAGGCTGCCCAGAGAGGTTGTGGAATCTCCTTGTCTGGAAATATTCAAAACCCACCTGGATGCAGTCCTGTGCGCCCTGCTCTAGGTGTACCTGCTCAAGCAGGAGGATTGGACAAGATGATCTCTAGAGGTCCCTTCCAACCCCAACCATTCTGTGATTCTGTGATTCTGTGACATGGGTTCATGTCCCAGCCCATCTGCGAGAGCTGACTGTGCTGTGACATAGCCAGTTTCACATGGCCCTGTGGCAGCAAGACAGCCAGAAAGCAGGGGGACTGGTGGGGACCTTGGTCCCAGGGGATTTAGGCAGTACCTCTAGTGAAGACCTTTTGTCGTGCCAAGATGAGGCACCAAAGACATCACAGCAGTCTTATGCCCAACACAGGGTGACAGCCAAGCTGTTGCCAGCTTAAACAGACCCATGTGCCATGATGGCTTCAGTTTGACTCTGATTTTCTTTACCAGTCTGGGTGTTTTGCACTCTTGATGAAGGAGCAGAGGTGGTGGGGTGCCGAGCACTGCCGATGCAGACAGCGAGAGCTTGGGACCCCCCTGCCCTCCAGGAGGGTGAGCATCTCGCACCTGCCCCGAGCCCCCACGCTATGCTCACCGCCAGATGCCAGCCAGCTGTGCTTGGACACTACGTGGGGCTCTTTGGGGGCATGATGCCTCCCTTGCTGAGCTCCTCAGAGCATCCCCATGCCTGCCAGGAGCAGGCATGTCCCCCCTGTGGCACGAGGCAGGACATTAATGCAGAGAACCGCAGCAATGCTCAACCCCTCAAACTTCTTCCCCTGTCAGCAGAAGTGAAATGAAATTGCCTCCGCTGCTGGCTCCGGAGCGAGCTCATATCTCTTGGCCCCTAATCAGGGCAGATATGAAATTTCTTATCTGTTAAGTAAAACGGTGCTGCACTTCAATCCGTCCAATTATTTTTTCCAGTAATTGTGAGTGAAGGGGCTGGCGGGGCCGGCTGTGGGAACTCGTACAGTCAGCACTGTGCAGGCAGCAGGGTGGCCCTGCCCCAGTGGGCACCTCAACCCAGTGCCCCACACAGGACCAGCCAAAAACACACCAAAGCACATGCTCTGCTGGCCAGCATGACCCAGAAAGGGGTCCGGGGTGGGGAGCTAAGGGGGTCAGGCTGGCAGGCAGAACCTTTGCAACTTGCTGCCCACTGAGGACATGTCCAGAAATCGCCCCCCACGTGGCCACAGAGCTGTCCCCCACTTCAGCCTGGACTGGGGGCGCCCCAGGCTGCAGGCGCTCTGCTCCATACTCGCAAAGCAGAGATAACAGATTCACCATCAAACATCAGTTTGTCTTCAAAGCCAGCACAGCTGTCCCCAGAGGAGACCCATCCACCTCCAAGAGGGGGTCTGTGCTCAGCCCCAGAGCCTGGGGACGACATCTAGTGAGTGCTCAGTTGAGACCATGGGATCTAACCCAACAGAGACAGCACAAGCTAATGGCAATGAAGCAGCTTTCCCGTCCTGGGTCAGAATTGAGCCCTGTCCAACAGCACCCGATGCCTGGATCACCCAGCTCCAGCCTTTCTCCATTCCCAGCAAGACAGCACCTCACATCTTCTCTTCCTTGCCGCTCCTTGTGAGCGATGGTGTCGGTAAGTGTGAGGGAGGATCAGAAAAGCTGGCCCGGCTGCGTGCGGCATTGATGTGTGGGCATCTAGAAGCTCCAGATGGGGATGGGGGCACAGAGGCAAGGGAGGTGCCAGAGGAGGAGGAATAAAGATGGGACCAGAAGGTGGAAGAAAGGACACAGGAGCCCTGCAGAAAGGTGAAAAGGGAGATGAGCCAGAGGAAGAGCTCTTGAAGGAGAGGTGATAGGGGAAGGTAGAAAAGGAGGGATAAAAATGAGACAAATGGAGTCATCCCAGAAGAGTCCTCCCTGCATTGTCTTGCTCACAGTCATGCTGGGGAGAAGCCCTGGCATCGATTTACCAGGTGCTGCAATGGCTGCAGCCCCCCACCATTACCCCTGTAGCCGTCCCTGCACCCCAAGGCACTGGCCAGGAGAAGGTGAGGCCTCCTTCCTTTGGCACTCCTCTGTGGGCTGAGCAAGCTCCCCAGGAGGGGTGCCTGCAGCTCGGGCTCCCGCAGCGGTGGGGCTAAAGACAGAGGCGGGGATAGTGCCATCAGCCACCGGGGACTTGGGTGCTCCTTAGGTGCTCAGAGCGGCCCTGATCAGGTTTTGCTTCCCTTCCCCTTGCACCTCGCTGTTGACTTGCTGCTGTGCTCCCCCAGCACCCCGCTGTTCCCCCAAATCCCCTGCATCTCTCCCCCCACTCCCCCAGCCAGGGCTGTCCCATCCCAGTGGCTCTGCCAAAGCAGCTCCTGCACCCCAGTCCCCAGCTCCTCTAGCCCCTATGGGGTCACCTCCCGGGGCCGGTGTGCCGTGCAGTGGCCTGTGCATCCCGGGCAGGGGTGTGAATGGCGCCAGTCCTCCCTGCAGTCTCCTGGATCCTTCCCAGCACCTCGCTGGACCCAAATGGTTCAAATGGGAACCGAAGCCCCTCTCTTGGGGTGGGGAGCAGGCACCAGCTATGGCTTTTGCTGGTAAACTCTGTGTTTCCGAACAGGTGAAGACAAAGGCTGCAGTGGGGTGGAAACCAGTGACATACCGTGCGAGAGCAGCTCCTACAGAAAGCACCTTTGCAGATCACCACACCAGCAGCAGAAAGAGGGTGTTCAGGTGGAGTGAGGGAAACAGCCCCTGCCAGCTCTGCTGCCCTCCCCGAGCCATTGGGCTCTGTGCCGCCTTCACAGGGTCTGTGCGGTTTGCTTGAGAACAGCCAAAACACTGGGAACGTAGAAGCCAAGCCTCAGCTTCATGAGATGACAGCTATATTTTTTTTCCCCCAACCTTTTAATAATGCCTATAAAAAGTGCAAAATAATTCAATGCACTTCAGCAGTTAACATGCACATAGTCACCAGTTAATTGGGAAACCGTTTTCAGGGAGGGATTTGCAAGCTTCTGCGTTAGCAGGAGAAGAAAGAGAAGCCTGTTCATTTAGGGCAGATAAAGTTGGTCTCTATCTAATTGATAGAAATAGCGATCAACAGGTTTTTTCTCTAATATTCTGAATTCCCAACTTTGAGTGAAATATGGAGTCTTTCCTTTCCGACTGAGGTTGTGTGAAAGGTTTGGGGGAAAACCCAGCATCTTTGCTCTTGGACATAAAGCAGGAGGGTAGGAACTCTGCCCTGGACCAGTGGCTCTGGCGGGATGCTTGGCACTTAACCCTGAGCCAGCCCCAGAAGGAAAACCTCAATTAAATACCTGTCGGACTCAGGGACCAGGTGTGCGAGCACCAGAAGACCACCCTGGAAAGGCAGCCTTGTTCCTGGGAAAAGCAACGCTGGGCGATGCAGCTTTCTCTGAGGTGGTTCCCACCATTTTCTAAAAGGTTTTCTCTATTTAAATGTTAGCTGCAAAATGGATTTTCTCTGACTGAGCAGCGGGGAAATTAATACAATAAAAATGTAGCTATGTAGAGCAGTTCTCCGCTGACCTCTCAGCCTTTCTCTGATGATAGGCTTTGAGTCTGAATGGGATTGATTGGGTTTTCTTCCCCATTAAAGAGGCAAGCTTCTGCTCGCCCCCAGCCCGCCTACGGCTGAGCCGAGCTTATGCTGTGTCCTGCCTAACACTGCTGACACTGCCTGGATGGAAACAATGGGCTGGAGAAAATCTAATTTTGGGGGATAGGCAGCTCCTGATTTTCTGTGATCAAATTCCAGCCTGGGGGGCTCATTTGGACCCAGGGTCATGCAGCACCCCTTGTCCTTTAATACCTCTGGGCACTTCACCAAAGCACCTCACAGGGAGGAAGGATTTTCTGGGAGGAAGGAATGAGGTGCTAAAACCTGTCTTTAATATCTGAGTCACAAGATGGACTTAAGCATTTTTTCCCCCCTCTTTTTTTTTTTTTCATTACTTTGTGACACATTATTAGAACAAAAATGCCCATGAACGAAAAGGAGCGATTTAATACCTTGAAACCTTAGGCCAGTCCTCTGGTGGAAGAGCACTTTAAATGCTAAGGGAAATATCCCATGTACTGGCTTCATTTCAGACGGAAACCCCATATACATTATCAAAAGTAACCGAACAGGTATGAACTGGCTTGGCCAACGGAAAACAGACACAAAGTGAGGGAGACAGCCTATTCCCCCGAGAGATCACCCCCTAAAAAGAGCTGAAACACACACGTGTTGCCAAAACGTCTCTTTTTTGCACACAGCGCTTGCTGGTAAAGGTCCTCCTGACATGACATTTCAAACAATTGCATTTTAGACCAGCCTGCCTCAAGAGCACACAGGGGAGGTATGAGTCTAGGCTTCGCTCTAAATAATGCATGTGGCTTGCTTTGCAAAATAACTGTGGGTGACCTCCTGTCTGTCAGCCTGGCGGCGCCGTGTGTGTGATGGCCCCTCAGCTGCTGCTGGCAGGGGCATCCTCATCTGAAGGAATCGGGCCACGGTGTAAGAGCATCTGCATCATCGAGGAAAACAGTGTGCTGAGAACTGTGATGCTAAATTTTGAAAAAGGTTTAATGAGAAAGAATTTACTTTAATAAAAAAAAAAAAAAAAAAGAATGTGACCTCTGGCTAGTAGCCACTCGCAGGTAACGCTCAGAGTAGGGAGCCCATGAGCATAGTGCTCCATGCCAAGTCCTCTTGTGCTTAGAGGTTATTCAGGCCTAATACACGTTCTTCCAAAAATAGGATCCAGATGTGGTGGACAGCCACACCACACTGACTATCTTTACCCCTCACCAATGAAAAAAGTCTTTGGCGAGGCAGCCAGCGCTGCCTCCCACCTGCGGCAGTGCACAGCAGCCATCTCAGAAGCTGCTTGTCCTCCAGCAGCAATGCTGCGGGGCTGGGACCCGTGTCCTGTCCAGGGCAGGGGGGCGGTGATTCCCCCCAGGCCCTGGAGAGGCCACTTTCATGAGCGGGACCTGCACTCCTCCTGCTGTTTACAGACAAAGAGGGGTTTGGAGAAATGCTAAGTGGTGGCTTGTAACTTTGACAGCAATGTTTTCTTGATGGCCTGTCAACTGCTGATAACAGCAACGTCCTCACGCTTAGGAGCACATGTCCCAGAATAATAAATCCCACACTCTTGTCTAAGGTTGAGTGGCGGAGAGAGATGAAATTGGGTCATTGCTGTTGCAGATTTGTCGGCAAAGTTGGGGGTGCATTCAGCAGAAAGCTGGTAGCTTGTGAAGGCTCTAATCCCATGGCTTTGGTGGGCCTCACAAATGTATCATGGCATTGATGAGTTGCTGGGCTGGGGCAGCGAGGTGTGCAAATCTCTGATGGCAAAAAGCAGAGAGGAAACAAAAACCATCAATGTCCTCTAACGGGAGTGCAGAGGAGGGACTGTCTCTTCAGTTACCACGATGGTTGGTTGAGAAGCACTGGGTTTGGTACAAACCATGCATTGGAAAGCAGATCTAGGTAATGCATCCGCACGCCCGAAGGAAGTGGTCTCAGGAAAGGATGGCTCCTGCACTGGGGATAGAGGCAGAATCAGGAAAGCAGGTGAGGAAATCACCCGCCGCCTCCTGCACTGCAGGGCCAGGGAGGAATCAGTGCAACAAAGAGCAACCTGGTCATATACATTTTCAGAGCATCAGAGGCTTCCCAAGGATGCAGGGTAATTCTGCTTTTGGAAAGGCAACGGCTTTGATCAGAAATGACTTTCAGAGTATGTTGTGTCCTAACTGATGAACCCCTTTGCTTATTAAGGCTGTTTCACCAGTGTACAAGGGAAATCAGTGAGTGAGAAGATGCCCGTGGACAGAGAACTAGACAACTTCGTTTTCTGAAAATGGCCAAGGGTGCATTTTCAGGGCCAAGACACAATTAGTCCAACCAGTCCTGGAGCTCCACCACCAATCCTAACCAAGTCATCTGTTGCCGCTGCAGAATCCAGATGTAAAAATCCCTGTGCCCCGCTTTAACCTGGCCCCAGCTTTAGACATCCCTCTTTATGCTACCCTGGTCCACCTGGCAAGGGTTAAATAAATTGGTTTATATGACAGACATGTCCTTTTCTACTTGCCAAGGCATGTTTCAGAGGAAATCCAGAGGCTACACAGTCTCTGATGGTCTATATGGACTTTGAATCTGATGGCCTCTGATCTATAAGGGCTCTGAATCAGGGAGCTGTTCCCACTGTGTATGTAGGCTATTTCTGCTCCTTATAATTGTTTCCTGCGCCCTATGATGTCCATCACTGAGTTCACATCCAAATTTGTTTTGATAGCCAGAAGACAACCAGGAATAAATACAGCATCCCAGGAAGAGAAGTGGGGCTGAATAACTACAGCTTTGGGTGTGCAACCTTGAAGGAGAAGAATGGGTTAGGTTATAGCTTCATACAGTGAATGAGCAGTGCCCACTCTGCATGCTTGTATCAAAAAGAAAAAAAAAAAGAGATGGTGTAAGAGCTGTAGAGATTTTGGAGAGACTGTAAATCCAGGACAATAACCTCTTTTTTTTTTATATATTGGCGCTTTCTACTTCTCTGCAAGTGGCCAGGATTTCAGCAGCACAGAGCTGTGCTAAGCCTAGGAACAAGAGCCCGGGGAGCCAGCAGCACGGTCTGTGCTGTAGTGGTGTTGTCCTTGATGTATAAAGCTTTGAGCAAGAGACTGGACAAGAGTAAATGTGTTAATAAACCGCTAGAGCCTGCCAGATATAAAATAAGGGTCCTGAGGGCCTGGGTGCAGCCAGACCCCATGTGAAGAGCTGTAGCTTTTGGATTCACAAGCACAAGTATCAATTTATCAACTTTTTATAGAGAATTTGATCCATATGGACGAAGCCACTGAGCCTCCAAACTCCAGTGTTTGCTCTCATTCCAGAAATGCAAGTCATTTTGGAATACACTCTTTTTTCACAGGGATTCCTGAAATACAAAAAAAAGTCTTGGAAGTTTTCCACTATTTCATTCCTCCCTAGGAAGATCAGGACAAGGCTGACCGAAACTATACTGCATGGTAGATCCAGCACCGACCTGCTTTTTTGAGTTGGCCCTCTTGAGAAGACACTGAATTGCTCACTCCATTACTGGAGATGGCCAGAAATGTTGTTTCTAGGTATCTGTCCTTGATAGGGTCTCCACACCCTCGGGCCACTGCCATGAAGACAACCCACCATGAAGATGACCCGCTGAATGCATGTCACACTGCATCCTTGCAGAGCGCTGCGTGTGCTTTCCAGAGAGGAAAGAAAACAGAGGACTGGCCTACGTGCTCCTCAGAGCCAATGCGACAGCGACCGCTGGCTTTGTGGGTCTCGCATGCAGTGGCTGAATGCCCAGTGGCGTTGTAGGAGGAGAGGTGGAGAGGCATTGAAACGAGGAGTGTGTGGTGGCCTCCTGCACCTGGACCAGCTCAAGAAGTTTCCTTTCCATTCACTGAAGGCACTCGCTGGGAGGTGTGTCTGACTCGGCCAAAACAGCCCATGGGTGACAGCAGACCTCAGTTTGTAGCACCCAGCTTGGAAACTGTTATGAAGATGAATGGTGCACGTCACATCAAATCAGCACCTTAGCAGCTAGCAGCAGCTTAGCAGAAAGATTTGTTCAAACAGTGAAGCGAGCCCTGTGTTCTTCAGAAGGAAGAGCATCTGTTTGTGAACGCTTGACTAATTTCTCATTATCTTATCGAAACAGCTTATACCACTGGAAAAGCAGCTCCTGCATGGCTAATGTTCAGCCAACAGTTGGCTACCTGTTTTGATTTAGTGAGATCATCAAGAGTGACACATGTGATGTAGGAACAGGCACAGGTATTTCAAGAGGAGAAACAGGTAAAAAACACTCCTTTAAAGCGAGGACAAACAGAATGAACGGGAGCAGAGCTGGCGGCTCTGTGGGGTCTGACCTGTAGCCATGTCCAAGGTGAGATGCTGGGATGGGTTTGCGCAGGGGCTACTTGGATCAACTTCCAATAAACGTACGTGCTCCCTGGGGTCCGTGTGAAGGTGAAGGTGGGAGTTTCTGTGCAGGGCTATGTAGGCTATGCCTGCCGCTCATGGCCTTTGCCATGCCACGGTTGTAACCATCACCGTGTTCTTCTGAGGGCGTTTGCAGCTATGCTCCTTTGGCTTCCCCGTTAAAGAGCTGTTCCCCTTGGACTTCCCCCACCATGTGCTGTGGCCGAGGTCCAGCCTCTGCATACGGTCCCTGCGAGTCAGTGCCCTGCCCCCTCAACAGCAGGCTGGAGGCAGAGGAGTGTCAAACTTTGGGCTGAATTTTACATCGCAGACTCCAGATCTGCAGTGAAAAGGTTTGCTACTGCTCCCACCAGGAGAGTCAGGCTCAACTATGGTTGGTCCCTGCGGCCAGTCCCCTTCCGTGATATTTTCCTTCAAAGCATAAAGGAGGGGGGGGCATTCTGCTTGTGTCCCTCTCACCCATTACAGAGCCCAGTGATTTGTTTCAGCTTCTCTATCTGTGTCACAAAGATAAAGCGATTTGCCTGTCACTGCAGACCACTTGCTGATGGCTGGGTGGAAAGTACTCTGAGAGCCAGCCCTCACCTTGCTCCAGCTGTATCATCACGGCTCCCTGAAGGAGCTTAGCTGGGGGAGCTGGCCCTCTCTGCCATCCTTCATCACTTTGGATCTGCTGGCACGATGCGGATGCTCCCCGGGCATGCTGGAGCTCCGCTGCACTGGCTGCAGAAGAGCAGGAAAAATGAAATATGCCTGGGGTGTGAGGGGAGGAGGGAAGGGGCAGGGAGGGAACCAGCGCCTGCTATTTCCACATCTTGGGTCTTTCATCATCATTACAGTTGTAAATGACAGTATACAATTTACCGAGAGATAGAAGCAAGGAGGAAGCAGAGGGGAGAGGCTGGAAGAAGAAAGCGAGAAGAGGTAGAGAGCAAGAAGTAAGAGAAATATGGGCACAGTTTAGGGAAATAAAACAACAAGCACAAGGAAAAACAGTGCCAGACTTTGGAAACAACAGAGGGAAAAGGGAGGGATGGAGAGAAACAGGATCTGGGAGGGCAACGGGGGAGACAGGGGAATGGTTCTCCAGTAATTAGCTGGAAGAGGCGGAAGCTGGCTGCTTCCCTGGTGCTCAGGAGTACTGATGGATTATTGATCGAGGGAACCTAATGTATTTCATCCAGCAATATTTCACGGCTGGGAAAGGCAGCTGATGTTTGGGAGGAGAGGGAGCGGGGGCTGTTGGCAGCCTGTCTTCTGGCTTCAGGCGGCAGCAGTGCTCGTAGGGTTAAATCTGGGTTGCAGAACGTAGAGAGAGAGGACAGGGGGTTAGGAATCGTCCAGCCTGATGGGATGGCTTTTAAAAATAAAAATAAAGGAGTTAACAGATGCAGAGAAGCACAAGGGACAGAGAAAAATCGTTTGTCTAACATGTGGCAGAACGGAGCTTCTCACAGAGGTCGAGAAACCACTTAAAGCTGCGGCCTTTGAAAAATGCACTGATCCTTATTTGAAGAAGAAATAGTTTTTATTTATATAAGCCTCATGAAAATGCATACAAAATCACAGCATCCGCAAACACAGGCAGAGAATCTAAGATGCCCGCACTGAAATTAAAGTGACCTAAAAGACAGACCCAAGGCACTTTGGTTCACGTTTGGGGGTCAGAAAACACTATGGTGTCTGGGTTCAGCTCCCTGACTGAGGCGATTCGTTAGCTTTTTGGCCAAGTGCCTCTAAATCCTGTGACTTGATCCCAGCCCTCAGCCTGCAGAAGTGCCCCACTGTCCCACTGCGGCATGGCGTGGTCCTTGCAGAGTTCACCTGGCCAGCTTCTTCCATTTCATGTCTCTCTCTTCCAGCCTCTGAGCCATTTTATCCTTTCAGCAACCCACAGTTTTTTTATCCCAGCCGCTAACGTCAGCACCGCGAGCACTGGCTCTCCCTGCCAGCTGCCTGCTTGCTGCCAGAAGGGGCTGCGTCTCCAGGCAGGTAACTGCAAACCCTTCAGCAACATCTCCGGGTGTTCTCTCAATGGCTCAGTGACCGTGGGTTTTGAAGCCCAAAGCGCCATCAGATGTCAGCAGTAAGTCACAAGCAGCCCGTGGGGCTTTGCACAAGTGTGCAATGAAGCGCAGGCGGTGGCGGGAACAGAGGGTCTTGCTCTGTGAAGCACAGAACTGGGGCTGGTTTTCTTCAGGAATCGGGTGGTCCCTGGGTGACTTGGGGCATCTTGAGTGCCCTGCTGCCGTGCAAGCAGAGGCCAAAGTGCTGCAAGGGGGATGGAATTGCACATGGCTGCTTAGCACGCTGGTCCGAAATCAGGTAGTGTGCTGGAAGAGGGTGGGCAGCAGCTGCCCAGGATGGCTCCCACATTCACCTCCTGCCCTTATCCTCCTTTCTTGCAGGCAGCAAGGTCTGCTGGCAGCCTGTAGGCTGGATCCAGTCTCTGGGATGCCTCCAGCCCAGAGGGATCTCAGGAACCCAAACACCAGCCCCATTCCCCAGGCAGATGCTGCAATATCCCGGTGTCAGGGATGCAGCTGAGTTCCTTGGGAGGGACACCTGTGACAGCCCCCACAGCTGGTAAGGAGCTGGGGTAGCTCGGTCCCATGCACATGGCGTTTTCTCCTTTGCACCCCCAGCCTCCAAAAGCAGGGAAGGGCAGATGACCACCACTGGACCCCCGCCTGAGCGGAGCTGTTGGCTTCTTCCCCCGTGCAGGACGGGCAGCAGCTGCTCTCCACTTATGGCTGCGCTGCTCTGAGGCTTTTCTGGGGAGAGGCTTCAGGGGACAGCAGATGGACATGAAACAGGCTGGGACAGCAGGGACGAGCCCTGTGGAGTCACGGGGACCAGACTGCCCTGTGACCACAGCCACGACTGTGGGGTGAGCTGCTGGGGATGGCAGATGGGGGAAGCACACGCAGACAGGAGTGAGCCCATGCCTGGATGGGTATATGAAGGAGGCTGAAGGAAGGAGAGAGGGTGAGGCAAGGGCATTAGCTGGGCCCTTCACAGCAGCTCCATGCTGCCTCCTTCGCCTGCCTTCCTCTGCCTCAGCACTGGGACCCTTGGAAAAGGCAAGGAGCTATGGGAGTGAAGCCATGGGGAGCTGGAGGGGGCCCCACCAGCTCCGCAGCCCCTCACACCCTGAGAGCTCGTGTTCCCAGTGGGCTCCAGCACCAGGTTGTCCCACTCCTCAGACCTGGCCTCAGATTGGTGGCATTCCTCAGCCTCTGCAACGAGGCACTTTTCCTGACTGTGGTCCTTCACGCTGGCTTTTTGTACAACTCTTAATGAATTTCAGGGTTTGCCCCTTGTAGAGCCTGGATTAAACAGAATTTTCATGAATATTAAGAGTAATACCTTTAATTGAAGCACAGCCTCCGTCTGAGGTGAAATCTTGGCTCCGCAGGAGTCAGCGAGAAGCTTGCCAATAACCTGCTTGAGCCAGGATTGTACCCATTAGTGTTCAGGCCAATTTCAGGGCTCTAGCTTTTTCACAGGTTTAAAGAGAAAAATGCCACAATTTGTTGTAATAACCCAGCTCTCTTTAATGAGCAAATTAAAGGAAGTTGGTGCAGAGCAGAAGGCAAAAACGGGATGGCGAGAAGAATGCTAAAAACCTACCATACCAGCAGGGTGACATTCTTTCTGTGATGCTCCTCTCCCTGCGACCCAGACCCAGGCTTGAAGCCGGTGTAGGCACCTTCATTCAGCCTCCATCCCTCACCCTGCACACCCAGCCCACGTCCAAGACTTACCAACCTGTTGTGCCTGGCTTCCTTAGGGCCTGCCTTGCTCCACTGCACGGACAACCCTAGCTCTAACCCAGGTGGTGGTCAAAGTCATGTTTTGACAGCCCCTGCTCTGCAGCCCCCAACCATGCTCCTTTATCTCTGCCTTCTTCAGCCCAAGCCCAATGGCACCTGCTTCTGTCACCATGACGTGGCATCGATGGCTTTCTCTCCCTTGGCTTCTTCTTGAGTCAGGTTTAAACTTCTCATCCACACGCCCCTAACTTTATCCTTCCTCTCTTTTCTGTTTAGCTTCTGATTGCCCTTCCTGATCTCCTGACCACTTTAGCTCTGAGCTCTCTGGAAGGCACTTCTCCTGTGGCTGGCTTTGTTCTGTTAAGTGCAGCATCCCACATATGAACCCCACCTTTCCCTCTTTCATGTCCATGCAATACCTGCTGCCACCGTATTGCCTGTCACTGGCATCTCCGTGTGTTAGAAAAAGGTATTTACTGAAGTCCACATTGGAGCCAGGTGAGGAACAAGAATAATACCAACTGTGCAGCGTCTTTCAGGCCCAGACCTTCTTGCTCTATAGTAGCACCACTGAAGGAACAGAGTAGGCTAAGGTGAGGACAGAGGTTCGACAAGAAGACTTGGCTGGCAGCTCCTGTGCGGATGGAGAACAGGACTCTAGGACATCCAAAATAAACATTGGCGAAAGCTTTAAGGACTGGTGAGGCCAGTCAATCCAGTGCTTTAAAGGCAGCAGAAGTGAATACAACATGATCAATGCAGCTCCAGCCAGCAAGCCAGCGTGCTGCTACTTCCAGAACAACCTGCAAGGCACAATGGAGAAGCCCTGTGGAGAAGGAATTGCAGTGATTGAACAAAATGGCCACGTGGGTGTTTACTGCTCTCGCAAGGTCATCAGGGGATGCAGTAAGTCAGGGTAAAGTCTATGCAAATTGCACAACTGGGGGAAAACAAATGGAATACTCTTTGGTACCCCACCTCCCCAATTTCCAGGACCAGCAGAGCTGCTGCAAGGGCCCCCATGCTTTGAAAGCACGCTGGTGTGGTGTGCAGCGCGGGGGAGTGATACTTGGCTGTGAAGAGCCCGGTTGGAGCAACTTTGCAAAGTTGGCACATCGGTCTGGAGCAAGGGCTTGTTTTTAAAAATATGGGACCTTCAGGAAGCTGAGAGATGCTGCGGTTGGGAATGATGTGTGGCCACATGTCCTGGACGTGTTGCTATGAGGTGACCCTGGCTGAGACAGCTCAATCCAGAAGCTATGTGGTCATTTTGGTCTTCAGACCTTACCTGCTCTGGCTAAAAGCTGAGTTTCCATGGTCTCACGGGTTGTGGATGAGGACAGCATGCTCAGTGATGGTACATTGTGGACCAGGTGTTACCTCCTGCACCCCAAACCATGGGGAGACCCAGGCACTTCTCTCTGTTGTCCTTCTCTGCCCCACTCTGGAAGTCTCCACAGGCAGCACATGAAATCCACCTCCTCTGCATCCCAAAATCTCCCACCTGCCCTACAGAGAGGGCTGTGCATGTGGGTCCCTCCCAGTTGGTGGAGGAAAAGGGCGGGCAGGCGGGCAGGGCCCTTCAGGACAGCCCTGATGTTATTTGTGCTGATGGGTTTGGCATGCTGTGTTAGAAACGCATTGATGGCTTTCGGAGAGCCAGAGTGGCTTGTAAAACATTTTTATTTTGTATTCTCACCTTTTAGAAATGTGCCTTTGAGTTTGCATCTTTAAATGTCTCACAGATAACAGCATCTTAAGTCAACTGACTATGGCACAGTCCCTCCAAACTATTACCGTTTATGTCATAGCCTGGCATGCTCAACAACTGAAAATTTTTCCTGTTTATAAATGATCTCTAGTCTGGGGTTGAGGCAGTTATTGGTATGGCTAAATCTACAACCCTGAGAAAGGACCCGAATAAAAAACAAGCAGCTGCACAGACTTCATGCACAGTTGGCGGTTACAGCCGAGCATCCACAAGAAAACAAATATATTGGCTCCTTCTCCTTAGATTAAACCTCCCCACCATGGCCTGCCTGACTGTGAAAGTACCTCAGAGCTAGTCTGAGTCAGTGTGGTACCAAAATGGTTGCAGATGCTGTCCTTGTCACAGGTCCAGCTCGGGGGTTGTCCTGGGGTTGAAGAGGCACAGCTGAATGGGCAATTTATATGACCGCTGTTTCCCTCTGAACCCCACTGCTATTGTATTTTTGTCTCTATCCCCAGGCAATCTTGCCTCCCAAGGTCTGTAAGACTCTTTCTCCTGTTAATCTAGCCCCTACAAGGTATTTCAGCAGCTGATGTGAATGATTATTGGCCTGCTATGGATTTCAGATGGTGCATCAATGCCACCCATGGTAGTGCTTGCTCTTCAGCAGGGAGAGCACTGTCCTTGCCTGCTGCAATGACCGAGAGGGAGCTTCAATTATAAGCACTTATTTTTGGTAGTTCATCACTTTCCGTACAAATAGTACCCTCTGAGGTGCCTTTTCTCTTGCTTCCTTCAGCCCATAGGTGATATATTTTGTAAAGTTTGATAAAAATCTATTTGACTCGTCTGTATTATTCAGAGAGGAGGGGGGTAAAGTGGTTTTAGCACCGCGGATATCTTCCAGATTGTGTTTTTTCTCTTCCTGCACTTTGATACAGTCACTGCAGCATATCCCTCTGCTGCTCTGCTCGTGCCCAGGTCCGACACTGGGGAGGAGTCTTCCACATGCTGGAGGACAATTTGGTTATGAAGAGCAGTTTTAAGCTGATGGCACGAGCTTTAGCAGGGCCCAGAGCCCGGAGGAGCTGTTGCCCGGAGAACATGAGACTCCATGGATGCCTGTAGGAAGCCACTCTTGCTGTAAGTGGATCTGCCGTTGCTCCGCACCAGGGCTTCCCACCCGACTCGTGGACCAAGCTCTCCAGAACCTTATCACAAGGCAAGTCTGAGCAGGAGGGGTGTTTCCCAGCCACACAGAGATGTTTGCACAACCTCCTGTGGTACCCAGCTTGTGACCTTCTGCAAGCTCCAGCACTTTCTGTAGCAAGCCAGCCCACCTACCACCTGCTTTAGGGACTGCTCACTGCAATCCCCCAGGGAGGGCTCCAGCCCTGAATGGGTGCAGTAGCTCTACCAGCACCGAAACAAGGCAACCGTGGCCAACAAGTGACATCAGTTGCACCTCAAAGCCTGCGGTGGTCCTCTGGGAAGTGGAGTTATGCTAGCACAAGCCATAGCTGTGGCGTAGGAGCCTGAAACCGTCCCCCTGGCAGCTCAGCACATCCTTGGCTCATATCCCAGAGCTGCATCTCTCCCATTTTTTCCCTATGACACGTTGTTCCTGGGGGTCTCCTCGCCTTCACCTCCTGTTTCCTGGTGATTTCCTCCCACTGCTCATCAATTTTCCATATAACCTGAGCATTTTGTCATCGGAGCAGAGGCAATAGTCCATGAGCACCACCTTGGGTGGGCTTGCTGCACTCCAGCCCTCCCCCCCAGCAGACTGAAAGCAAACCCCAAAACAGCTTGACCGAGCTCACAGGGCAGCAGCGAAGTTTAGATGCTGGAGAAGGCTGGCAGCTGCAGCTGCTGCCGTCAAAAAATTGAGGTTCTCCTCAATTAGTTGCCACTAATTCATTCCCCGACTCCCCTTGCCTTTCTCCCTCCCTGATAGTCCATCCTTCTATTGCGTCTCTTGCCCCCCATTTCCCCTCCACCTCTTGTCACCCCAAACTCCTCCAGCCTCCAGACCCCTGTTTCACAGGCCAAAGGGCCAGTGCTAGTGCTGGCAAGTACGGGCAAACCAAGAGGCTTGGCGGGACATGGGCTGGTCTGGGTGAGGCTCACTGAGTGGCTTGGGCTGCAGGAGCTGGCATCCATGGCTTGGTAGTGGGGGTTTACACAGATCAAAAGATTTTTGGGGAGGATGCTGAGGGGGCCATAGGGTTATTGAAAAGGAATCCAAGGTTTTTCTGTGGAGAGTCAAAAATGGAAATTTTGACCTTGTCTGAAGATCAGAAATGGGCTGCAGAGCTGGGTTTGACATTAATGAGCTGACAGCAGAAGAAGGGCCTCTCTGGAGGCGCCTGCCCTCAATTTATCCATTTTCTCCCTATTAAAACCACGGCACTCCCCAGGGACAGCAGCTCCAAAGCCCATCTCATTTTGTCATTTGAATGAAGTGTTTGATCTGAGAATTATTATTATTATTATCTAATATTTGATGGCTGATAATGCCTTTGGCACTCAGCCAGAGCATATGGGCAAGACAAGTCCTCGGCCCAAGGCTTTAGGACCACGATTCCAGCTTCCAGTTAGTCACAGGACACCAGAATGCTGCTCTTAATGAAAAACGATGTGACGCATATGTGGTATGAGTCATTATAATGTTAACTACTGTTACTTCAAGACCAGACATCGCCAGGATCGCTTTCCTCCCCGAAGATGATTCATGTGCCTCATGCGTGACAGTTCAGCCATTTTTTTGCTTATTCAAGTGTATTTCAATATTTTTTAAGTGTTTGGGGGGCAAAGCCCTCCTGTGCCTGTTTGCCGAGCTGAATTTCCTTAAAATGTTCACAACTGGTTTCCCCAGAGGCTTGATACCAGGAAGGAGGGAAAAAGGAGAAGCCCCAAGATCTGCAGGTCTGCGTGCACGGGGGTTTGCAGTGGGAGGCTTCCCCGGTGCAAGGTCTGCTCCCCACCCCAGCCATGAAGCAGAGGTTGCCCCATGCACCCAGCTGCCCGCAAGCTGAGCACAAGCCCTCGGGAGAGGGCAGGGGGATGCTGGAGGGTCTGCAGGAGGCTGTGGGATCCCGCAGACAGGGATGCAGCCCACCACTGCCCCTCCTCTGAGCCAGCAAGGGACTGAGCACAAATGGGGAAGGGCCCTGTGGTACTCCTTGATATCTTCTTCCTAACCCTGCTGCCTGCCTTTCATCTCGGGCTTCGGCAACATTGTACAGCTTCATGCCTCCTGCCAATAGCTGAGTGAGGAGCTCCCCAGGGCTCAGTCTGCCAGCCTCTAAAGAGGCTTTATTCAGCAATTAGTCAGTGGGGAACCTGCTTTCAAGCAGGTGACTGCCACCACAGGTAGTCACTGTCTTTGCTGGGGTTGGACTTAAACCCTCCACAGCCATATCGCAGCACAGAGGCAGCCTGAGAGCTCCCAGCTGCTGTGGCTGCCTGTGTCCCCACGTGCACAGGCTGGGACACATCCTTGCTCAACACGGCCTTTTCAGGCAGAGCAGGACAAGTCTGAAAAATGAGAGGGAACAGAAAAAAAAGAAGCAGACGAACATTTCAGGAAGTGAAGCATCGCAGATCAGGCCCTTGTGGGATTAGAGGACTGAACCCTCTTGGCTCAAAGCCAGCTCTGGGTCATGGGGAGTTTGCTCTCTGTCATCTCCTCTCAAAACACGGCTCAGTCCTGCTATTTTCTTCTTGTCCTCCAAAGCCCCGGGGACTAGTGGCTGCAGTCAGTACCAGCAGCGGAACCAGCCCTGGTAGCAGGAAGGCTGAATCATGTCCGTCAGCCATTGACCTCACTTCCATCCTGATCGGACCTGAGCAAGGTTTGCCAAGCAAGCACGTGTCACAGACTTCTATTCTTGGGAAGAATTATGTCAGAGTGAAGTCTTCAGTTTATGCACTAAATTCAACGTAATAGGATGCAGAAGTGCACAGACAGGTCTCAAACACCCTTAACTCTGCTCCAGTCAAAACACATCTACATTTTTTCCAGTTGAAGCTCACTGAGCTTTTTTGGTACAGGCTACATGGGAGTACAGGTTTGGGGTTGTGTGGCTTTTTCCCCTTGATTTTCTTCATAACTCAGAGTTTCACCTTCAACAGCAATCTCAGCTCTGCCATTCGGTGACACCATCCAAACAGTATATCGTCACAGAATCACAGCGCATCAGGCTGGGAAGGACCCTACCGAGGTCATCCATGGCAGACAGGTAGTCCCAGCTCTGCTTTGTTTTTTTAAGAGACTGTTGTCTTTCATGGCCAGATTTACCACAAGGCTCTGGCTGCTGGTGAAAGCAGTCAAAGCATAGGGACCAGCTATCCTGGGCTTAGGGCTGCTTTGCTTTGCCAGAGCAATGCAAAGCAGCTAGACAGCACACAGGGTTCCCTTCCCTATCCCACTCGTCCTCCAGATGTCCGCTATTTGCCTGAACACATCCCCTACATGACATGCATGCACCCATACACACACCCCACCTCCTTCTCCCTCCTTGCCCCCCTCCACATTCTTGTACATCCCACACTGCTCCCTGCCTCTCCCAGCCTTGGCTGGCTGTCGTCCAGGAGCATCACCTCGGAAGGGGACATTTGGAATTCATGGAAGTCTCTTGCCCTCATGAGGACTTGCCCTTTTCCATAATGGCCTTCGTGTCCTGTTGTCCCAAGTGGGACGGGCATCCAAGCGACTGTCCAGGAGGCTGAGCGTTTCCTATGCTGTGAGAAGCTGGAGATGCTGCCACATGCTTTAGGCATCCAACAAGGTTCCCTAGCTGAACCAAGAAAAAGGTCCCACTGAATGGCTATTCACAGCATGTCAATTGAGAGCTTAATTACCACAGAATTCATGTGCTCTGAATAGCTTTCCAAAGGCACCTGCCTTCCCCCATCCATCATCTACCTAAGAAAAGTGTCTGGCACCGGGCAGCCTGAATACTGCTCCAGCACCGCTGACAAGGGGTAGGAAGAAGAGACCCCTGCTTCAAAATGGCCACACAAGACACTGTCAGGGCCACGGGCAATGGGGAATAAGGGGGAGGTAGGAAGTGACTTCCCTGTGGATTTCTCTTAGCTGAAGCATTTTAGTCTTCAGCCTCCTCAGAAGCCGACATTTACTGAGAAGGAGGAAAATGACACTAATCCCAGAAGGATGCTATTCAAATACATCGCAGACATGGGCTTTTCAGGAGCTTTAGCTACACGGGAAGTTGGAGACATCTGTGTTATCAGGTGCTAATCATATCAGAGGTGTGACAAAATCTGACGCTGTGCGCTATGTTTCGAAGGGACCTGCAGCTTACACCTTGCTTACTGCTGCCTCCTAAACAGCCAGATTTCCTCATAAATGCTTAGAAACTTCATTCTGAGCTCCAGGGCTCAGTGCTTCACTTTTACAGAAGACTTTTTTTTTTTTCAAACTCTATTTTTCACAATAAATGATCTGAATCTGTCTTCTAATTGAAAAACCTCAACTTATCCATAACAGCTGAGTCACTACCAATACGGTACTGTAATATTTTTATTATTTTCTGTATCCCTCTATGAAAGCAATCTGACAGCATGTTGGGGTTTTTTTTCCTCACCACTGTACATTAACCAGATGGTTTTCACTCTATTGTCCACAGATACACCCACATCTTTTTTTCTCCCTTCATGCTTCCAGTTAATTTAGAAATCACTAGTGATTATGAAGAGTTGAAGTTGTTCCTTCCAATATGCTTTACCTTCTCCTTGTCCACGCTTAATTTCTTCTCCCATCACGCTGCCCAATTAATTAGCTTTGGCTGATCCCTCTGAAGCTTCTCTCTCGTCTCTAGATTTCACTAATCTGATCATTTTTAATAGCTGCAAATATAACTTTAAGCTATTCACTGCTCCCCCCAGTCATCATAAATAGGTGCTTCAAATCCCCGCACTTATTTTGCCAGTGCAAGGTGTGCCGAGTGCCTCTGACGAGCGGGTCCTGCCTGATGTCCTCTGGTCCTGCTGATGCAGCCGCCCGAGTAGCAATGTCCAGTTGTCTCACGTGTGGTTTGTTTCCCTTTCATCGTGTCTCTGCTCTCTGTCTCTGCTTCTTTGAGGATGCTCTGCAGCCGAGTTCTCACCTTCGTGGAGGCCTTCCAGTTATTGGGGGGTTTAGTAGTTTCTGTCCCTTTCTGGCGCGAAATCTTTCATCTCAGCTCTCTGCTTGCGACTGTTTGGCAGGAGTTCAGGCTTTCAGTCTTGAGTGATCTGGGGTTTTTTGGCCATCAATAAAGTAATGTTACCCAATTTGTTGTGGCATATTTATCTGTTGCTATGTCTGTAGTTAGGTGAAGTATGTGAAGCTCAGGACATATTGGCAGGGAGTTTTTAATGTTTGAGAGAACATAATCAAAAACAAAACCCCACCTTCCCATGTGAGGCAGCCCTGAAACACAAGCACAGCGTTTTCCTCGCATATTTTATATCTATGGCAACATTTGTTCTAACTGTTTTTTGAAGAGGGGCATCATTTAGCTGGTATAACAAGTCCAGTGTGATAGTACGTCAGCTAATATTTAATGTAATGAGATCTCATTTCCTTCTGCTGGATGGGCTCTTGCCAGAGGTCTCCCTTGCGGCTGAGAGCAAAGGGCCATTTCGATATCCATTTTCCTTTCATTCGTCTCAGCAGATGCATAAATCTGACAAGAAGTTTCAGCGGAGCGGGACGCTCCATGCATTTTGCTTTGGGTTCTGTCCCTTTTCCTTCTCTGGGCAGGAAAGTTTCCAACCGGCAGCTTATCCTTGGTGACCCGGAGGTGGTTCATCTCTGACCGACTCCTCCAGGTCACGCAGCCCTTTTTGCCTCTTGTCACTTCCCAGGGACACTGCCCCTCTCTAATCTGGACTGGACGGCTGTGGTTATAAAAGCAAAGCCCCAAACCACATTGCTTAAGCTGTTTTTTGCCATACCTCCATGAGCACTAGCATGTACATATAATATCTGTGCATGCATACATTCCTCTCAGAGCCGCCCGAGGTCGGAGAGGCTTTGATTTGGGATGCTAATGTCTCCTTATCATCGTTAAAGCAGGAGAAACAGTGCTGCAGCTCTGCCACTAAGCAGTATCTCTAAAAGTTGGCAAGGGCTAATCCCCCACCCTGCCAGGCAGTCACAGTGCCTGCGTGTTAATCCAGCGATGTGCATGGCCTTGGTGAAGGTCGGAGTGGTGTAAAGATGAGGCAGCTCTCAGGGCCTTGGCAAGCCATGGATGAAGAGTTTTTCTTTCAGTCTCTCCCATGGCATGGAGAGAAGGGGTTTCAAGCCCATGTCTCACTTTCCTCCACCTCCACAGCCCCTCCAGCCTTGCCAAAAGTCTCTCCGTGTGTGATGAGGCCCTTTTTGTTTACCTTTAATTAGTGCAAGCTGGCTGGATGGGGCTGCACAGGCTCTGATAACTGAGGCAAACAGGACCAGGAAAGCGGGCAGCCGGTGGTGGGCTGCGCTCCAGCTGACCACATCCCCACAGGCTCCTGGGGATGCAAGAAGGACCATTACGGGGACTCTCACTCAGGGAAGGCGATTGCCACCAAACCTCCTTGTTCCCAGCCATGCAATGGCAAGTCCCACTGCCTCCCCTGCTTCCTTACAGGGCTGCAGCTCACCCTGTGCCCACGCAGGACTGGGGACCTGAGCTTGCAAACACCCTGACTTCCTGGAGCACACACGGACTGGGCTTTGCATGGAGTTCGGCTCAGCTGGAGTCACCAGAGAGCTGGAGGGGCCATTACGAGTCGTCTGCTCTGTCCCTCTGCCCCAAGGTGGGGCGTCACCTGCCGAGGCCATTCCCAAAGGATGCCTCTAACCTGGACTGACAGACCTCAGATGCTGGAGATGCCAAACCTCCTTTGCTGCATCCCAAGCCCTTTCCTGTCTGTCCCACTCCCTAGGGACATGGGGATGGACTATTCCCTTCTCAGACCCCCCTCACGCTCTGCTGGTTGGGTCTGGCCAACAGGGACACCTTTTCCCTGGGCATCGCTCTGTTCATAGGCAAGCAGCTCTGCGCTCCAGCTGACATCCTGGAGGACAGCCTCCCACCTGAGGCCCCCATTCCTCCCCCCAGGCCTTGCATCCTTCCCAGACCTGCTGGGGGATGCTGACAGCAGGACACGCGGATCGCCCCCAGGGAGGGAAAGCTGGCCACCCGTCACTTGTTCTTCGGGGAACGCAGGCCCTTCAGTCCCGTCATTAGCCCATGTAATCCAGCCAGCCCCTTCAGTTTTGCAAAAGGATCTCGCAGATGCTACTGGAAAGACGTGCACCTCCCTGGGAGCCGGAGCAGAGGGGAGGCTGCCCTGCCATCTCCTCCCCTAGCGAGAGCCCCAGTCCCCTCTGTCAATGGGACCACAGGATCCACCTGCCCTGGCACATAACCCACCATCCAGTTCAGCACCTGGAAGAAGTTGGGAGGCATTAGAGGCAGGCCTGGACCTCCAGAAAGGCACGTTGTGCTGAGAAGACACAGTGTGGTCCCGAGGGGGCCCCAGTGCGGGCTGCGAGACGTGACCACTGGGCAGCGGATGCAGGTGGCTGTGGGTCACACCTGCGACTGCCCGGCGCGGTCTGCTCCTGGCAGAGCGGCACTGGGGATGGGCGAGGGCAGGCAGGTTTCTACCCACGCTCAAGCAGGTGCCCCTGGCTGGACCAGGCTTCGGCTGCCTGTGTATCTGCTAGCATTCGCCCTGGTGCTGGGTGCTCCTGAGCTGGGGGAGCTGCTGGGGGGAGATTAGGAGCAAGCGGGGAGGCAGTGCAGGGCTCAGGGAGCTGCCAGAGCACTGGGGAGCAGCACGGGCTCCCCGGGGCATTGCCTGAGTCGGGGCGGGGTGGTGCAGGAGGGGTGGGCTCAGGTGACTGTGGTGTCAACTCCCACTGTGCTGGCGCAAACCCAGATTAACTCCACTAACCAAAGTGATGCCCAGGTGTGTGTGACGTAAATCAATAGCCCACCTATGGAGCAGGGCAGAAAAATACCTAGCTGAGCCAGTGAACGAACTGCCTGCCCACGGGATGCAGCCCCCAGGACAGGCTGCCCGACCCCTCAGCACTGGCTCCATCAGCAAGAAATCCCATTTATCCTTTTTCTTTAAACTCTGCTTGCTGGCATTGAGTCCTTCCCTTGCTGGGGGAGTGGGAAGGGCTGTGTGCTGGGAAATGCAGCGAGCAGAAGAGAAAGGAGAGAGTTTCTTCCTTGTTATCTAAACCAGCAGGAGAAGAAATCACGTCGGGAGGACGCAATAGAAGAGGAGCGGTGGCGATGCACAGCTCTCATTAGCGAGCCTTAGGAGCTGGTGATACCACAGCCAGTGTGCGAGAGCAAGCGAGCCAGCGAGCGAGCGCGGGGTCTCTGGACACGAACGTGAAGTACGGTTTTGCTGCAGCTAGAGGGCTTTGCTGCTGCTGCACGGCCCCGCGCGGTGCCTGGTGCGCTGCCGCACACCCCAGCACCGGCTGGGGCTCTGCCACGCCGCTCCCCACCGCTCCCCACCGCTCCCCACTGCTCCCCGCCAACCCACGGCCAGGCCCACCGCAGAGCCACTGGACGCCCACCTGGGCAACAGGCCGCGGCATCCCCGCAGCCAAGACGCTGCCGGCCGCGGTCATGCGTGCCGACGCTGCTCCACTTCTGCCACCGACGCTCCAACTTGGCGGGTGAGCCCTTCCTCGACACGCAGGTAAGGACCCGCGCACCGTTCTTGGATGGGCGCATCCCCGCTCGCAGGTGGGCGGGTGGCTTTCCTGGGGGGTTCGGGTGCTCATCCCCAGTGTCCTCAGGCTGTTTCCGTGGGGTGGCTGCAGGTCCCCAGGGAAACCCAGCCTGGCGCCAAGCTCGGCTTGGCCCCAGGGGGGGCAGAAAATGTGTCGGGGGCTGTTAAGCTGAAAGGCTGCAACCTGGAAAAGGCAGAACAAAATTACCTGATCAGAGGCTCTGGGGTGGGCAAAATGTAAGGATTTCAGCAAAAGTTTTGGAGGCCGGATATGTCAGAGCAACTGCAATGGCACCTTGGACCCAGACAGCCTTCGGGGCTCCCTCCCCGGGAGGCAGCTCAGCACCGGCTGAAGTTTGGGGGTTGTTTTCCTTCTGCTGAGGAGCTTCAGCAGCTGGTGGGAGCCACCCTGCTGCCAGCCACCCCGGGTACGCATCCCTGGGATGCACCCGGGCAGGGGAACGGTCTGGGGACCTCGGCTGAGATGGCTACTGCCGGTGCAGTTAATTGTGCCAAGGAAATGACTTGCCTGAACAGCACCATCTCCCTATAGCCCTGCAGATGCCCTCCCGGCTTGTGTCTGGGGGAAGAGCCGCACGTTCAGGAGTTTCGAAGGGAAGCGCTTTCCGTCTCTGCCCGGCTCCTGTTTATAATTCCCTCTCCGAAGCTGCTGCGGGTTTCACAAAAGCCATGCTGCTCTCCCCAAACCCATTTTACCAGGCTGCCTGCTTTGCTTCTGAAAAAAATAAATTCCCTTTTCATGAGCTCAGGATCTGCCACCAGTAGAAACCTTTTTCCTTCCTTTCCTTTCCAGGAGGAAGGTAGCGCTATGTAAATACCAGGGATAACCAGAGGAGCGGAGTCTGAGCCTGCCTGCAACACACGAGGCAAAAAAAGCCTTGGTCTCCAGGGGATAATAGCTGGTTATTTTGTAGGCTGTCAGGAGAAGGAATTACCCAAGCCAAAATGTAGTGACTGCATTTCTCCAGCAAAAGTTTCTTGTGCCATGAAAATGGCTGGCAGAGCTAAAGCTTTGGGGAGCTGAATCTGCTTCACTTTGGCTCCCTGAACCACCATCAGAGGCAGGTAATAAACACCGTTATTAAAGAGTGAGTAATTTGCTGCAGCTTCGGCATGGTGAATTTGTACAGCAGATCCCTGCTTTTGCGTGGTACCCAACCACTTCCTGCCCTCAGCCCAGCCTGCAGACATCACCATCGCTTGCGGAGAGGTGACCGAGCGCTCGGCAAAAACTTGCCCATTAAAATCCCCCTCTGCCACCTGCAAGCTCGGCAAAGCAAGCCCCAAAGGGGCCAGTCCCGCCTGGCCCAGCAGCCTGTGGCAGAGCAGCCTGCAGGCTGTAGGGAATGGCTCCCTGGCACAGGTATGGGCACTTCAGGCCCTCGTGGCTTGGCTGCCCCCTTCATGGCCCCTCTGCGTGGGATGGGATATGCTCACAGCTTCCCAGCAGCATCCTCAACCTCAGTGGACAGCCCGAAGCTCTGCCCTTCCTGCCTCCCGCTCTCCCCGCTGGGTGTCCCTGGTGCCACCCCGTCCCTATCAGCGTTAGACCCCAGACACTGATACACTGCGCCCCTTCCCCAAGTGTCTCTTACCCCTTCATTGCCCTCCCTCCCATTTAATATCTGTGCTTGGAATTGTTTTCCAGCTCCCTTGCAGGCATGGTCTCTGAATCGGTCAGATTTTGGCTCTTTTCTGCCTATTTTCTAAAGCCCTGTACCTGAGCCTGGGACTGCCAGGCACCACTTGCAGGACACGGCTCTACTGCTGCTTTCAGGGGGCAGTTTCAGGCACGGTCTTCAGCTGGTATTTCTCTCTCTGTAGAATTAGAGATGGGCAAATGATTGACTTTTCTGGCTGAAGGGCCAAGCCACAGCATTAGAGAGGGGAAAAAAAAGTCCATTATAGATTTCCTCCAAATTGTCTTTCTGTTGCTGCTTCTCTGTCAAGTGAAAAAGGCAGCAAACCAGCCCAAATGCTTTGCTCAGCCTGGAAGGGAAGGCTCCACTGATCTCCAGCATTTTTCATGTGCACCACTTAAACCAGCTTCCTTTTGGAGTGAAACACTTTCGAACCTTTTGAAAACCAGAGTCAGTCGCAGGATTTGTCCCCGAGCTCTATGTCTGGAAACTCAACTGTTGGCATGAAAAATTAGCCTGGGGCACGTGTGCGCTGGCTCGGAGATGCGATGCCACGTGCAGCAGCCACACTAGTGTTGCTCCTGAGCTGGGTGGAGGTTTCTCCGCAAATCCTGCCGGCTCCCCAGGGCCTCCAAGGTGGCAGGGCAGGGCGAGACGGAGGGTGCTGGGGCTCATCCCTGCGCAGCAGGGGCACACTGGAAGGGAAGCACTGTGAGTGGGATGTCCTTGCTCAGCCTGCGTGGGACCACTGGTGCTGCTCACCCAGAGCAGAGCCACCTCCTGCGACACGCTATGACTCTGGATGGGCGCAAGCAGCAGCCTGAGCCCTGTCCCAGGAGGGGCTGATCTAAGTCCAGTGGTGACATGGGCAGGGAAGAGAAATGGGCCAGGAAGAGAGGGAAAGCATCTATACAGCGAAGGCAGGAGCAGCCCAGAGGGCGCCTCAGCAAGGCATGGTCAGGACTTGACAGGGCCATGGAAAAGAAAATGTGAGATCGTTTTGTAGCATCTCTTTCCATACCATATGGAGGATAATCTAGCATCATCCTCTGCACACTCCTGGCCCCCTGGGGACTGTGGGACGGACAAGAGCCAGGACGTGGCTGGGGGCAGCTGCTGCCTTTCCTCTCGCCATATTCCTGAAGATAGAGTAAACCTCTCCTATAGCTTCCGCCAGCATGAACAGCCCTTAAACACAGAGTGCACATCTCCACCCGAGGATTCAATTTCTTTGGCAATAACAAATATGAAAGAGAGGCTCAATGTTTGGTTTGGATTGCACCTACTGACCTGGCTAATAATTTAACACCTTGAAGTTTGTCTGAGTCTGCAGACGTTGACCAGAGTGGGAAGAGAGTGATCCACTTATTCACTGGACCAGATCGGCTTACTGCTGATAAATACAGGCTCTGTTTGGAAACTTAGGGTTTGGAAAAGTAAGCTAGAAAGGTGTCATCTCCAGAGCATAAGTACATTTTTAAGGAGAGAGCAGACCATTGGCAAATGAATTAAACATCTGAACTGTAGAGGAGCCCTGTGAATCCCCAGGAGAATCAGGCCACAGTAAGCAAAGTGGAAATAGCCCTAAGCTGAAGGCAGGCAGACAGTGGATAAAATAAACAGGACAGTGGGGAAAGGAGGGTGCCGGCATGCGCTAGCCTTCAGGGTGGTTATGAATCATTTGTGTACGGAGATGTTTTAAACAGAGACAAATGAGCAGTCCTTAACAGCCGCTTTACATTGCCAGCTTGGATTGATAGGAGGGGGATTTGCAGAGAGATGCGAGGATGGAGTGAGGTGCTGCAGCTAAGCTGCTCTATCAGCAAGCTGCAGCTGCGAAGAGGAGGACATCTCTCTGTCCCCCCAGTGCCTGCTGCCAACCATGTGCTATGTCCCCGTCCCCATCTTGGTCTCAGCCAGTGCAGGTCTCTCACCTGGAAGAAAGCCAGGTCCTATCTGCCAGATCACTTCTGTGCTGGGTGACAGGCCATGGCAGGGAGAGCATGCCTGGGGTGCGGACCCCGGGCACGGCCCTGGGGCAGGCTGGGCTGGAGGGCTGAGGGGCACAGGGCTGGTCCTGGAGGGGAGCACAAGGCACAGGTCTGCTCCAGCACAGGGTATCGCTGCTCCCTGAGGGTGATGCTCACTCTGTGCCACAGGACCAGGCAGCCCAGAGTGGTCTGTGGGGAGGGAGCAGTGGGGAGGATGGGATGGAGGCATCTGGGGCAGCAGCAGCCATGAAGGGGCGATGGCCTGTGGGGTTTCATGGGCAGGAGAAGTTCCAGCTCCTTGAAGTGGAGATGATGGGACTGGAGCAAAGGGTGAAATAGGGCAAGCTGGGAGAAGACCGTGGAGCCATCTAGGATACCCACCATGTTCAGTTCAATACTGGGTATAAATAGCAAAGGAGGAAACCTGATGTGAAATTGAGGACTGTAACCATTAGCATAGGAAAATCAGCCATAAGCAAAATTACAATCCACAAGCATGAGCTTCTGTGCATCTTCCAGCAGCAGTGAGAATGTCCTGGTAATAAACACATCTTGGGGAACCTCTGTGAGCTCTCCTGTGGGATGCTTGGTGTCCCTTCAGACACCCCGGCCAGGGAGCCTGGTCTCAGCGAGGGATGGGGCTGCCTCTGTGCTGGAAGCATTCATGCTACCCAGAGCCCAGGGGTCAGTGAGTTTGTCTCCCAGTAGCTCTACAGGTATGGGCATTTCTAAGTAGGGTTTCTACATTGAGGGTAGGGTGCCAATGGCCCTCTCTCCAGACAGCAGCCTTAGGGTATTTCCTTAGGGTGGTCCTGAGCTGAGGAAGAGGAGGTTGAAGCCTGGACCCAGTCTGAGCTCAGGTTTCTCCAGGCCAGTGATTTGGATGCTGCATCAGGCAGGGGAATTCACTCTCCCCTGGCCCTGGGGTGGCATTTTGTGGCTGAGATGAGCAGTCAGAGCCCGACAGCCTCCCAAGCTGTCCTTACTGGCTGATGCCTCAAAGGGCTGGAGAAGCTGAACAACAGCCCCAGCAGCCTTCCCATTTGGGGGTCATCGCCTTGACCTCCACTGCCTCCGAGCAAACTTGCTGGGTCCCCCAAACAGGAATGTTAAGAAGCCTCCAGTGAGAGCTATCAATCAGTCTTGGTTGGCACCATGTGCCCCTTTAAAGCCCCTCACTGGGCCTTGTTGTTGAGGGCGCTGCAGGGCTGAAGGTGGTTTGGGTGCAAATCCAGCAGGAGCACCCCAAGGCTGAGAGGACTGCCCCAGCGTGGCTGTTGGCACCTCCAGAACTTGTCCATCCCTGATCCCATCCTGGCCTACTTCCCCGGCACAACGCTGCCAGCCGGGTCACCTGCTCTGCTCCGCCTCAGCTGGCCGCCCCATAGCCACCCTGCTGCCCTCTAGCAGCGGGGCAGCCCCCAGGAGCAGCCCCCCTCTGTTGCCCGCTCTCCTCCCTGATCCCACACACCCAGGAGACCCACATCCAGGACAGCCTGCGGAAACTTCTGACAGCCACCTTATTTACTGTTTGCTTCTCCATCTAAAAAAAGGATGCTGAGAGAGTCCAAACCTGCTAATTATACACTTAGCCGCCCACACAACCATGTGTTTTATTACCATCACCCTCCATGCTTCCTCCTTCCCCCCTCGACAGCTCAGTGAGCCCTTTCCCGCTCTCCCTTGCATGAGGGGCATGGAGGGCTGCATCCCAGCAGGGCACATCCCATGGCCACATCCGTGCCAGTGAGCTCCCCATGCCCGCATCTGTGCCGGTGAGCTCCCCGTGCCCACACCTGTGCCGGTGAGCTCCCCGTGGCCGCATCCATGCCAGTGAGCTCCCTGTGCCCACATCCGTGCTGGTGAGCTCCCCGTGCTCACACCTGTGCCGGTGAGCTCCCTGTGGCCGCATCCGTGCCAGTGAGCTCCCTGTGCCCACATCCGTGCTGGCGAGCTCCCTGTGCCCACACCTGTACCGGTGAGCTCCCCGTGCCCACACCTGTGCCGGTGAGCTCCCCGTGCCCACATCCGTGCCGGTGAGCTCCCCGTGCCCACACCTGTGCCGGTGAGCTTCCCGTGCCCAGATCCGTGCCAGTGAGCTCCCCGTGCCCACACCTGTGCCGGTGAGCTCCCTGTGGCCGCATCCGTGCCAGTGAGCTCCCTGTGCCCACATCCGTGCTGGCGAGCTCCCCGTGCCCACACCTGTACCGGTGAGCTCCCCGTGGCCGCATCCGTGCCGGTGAGCTCGGACCCCGGGCAGGTGCTGGGCTCACACCAGCAAGGCCAACGCCAGCCATGGGGCGTTGAGGCAGCGTAGCCGTGCCCAGCGACCCGACGTACAGCCGCTGTGCCCGGGCTTTGCATGCGGGCGCCTTCCCGGCCCCGCCGTGCCGTGGGATGCTCGGCCGGGAGAGGCGGGCGGGCGCCGGGGGGAGCG
>WAAD01016726.1:206096-232717 GCA_013389945.1 Fregata magnificens
GGCCGGGGGTGGGCAACACGGTGGCAGCGGGCCAGAAGCGCCCTGCCAGCCCCGCAGCCCCTGGTGCCGCCGCGGCGGGCGCAGCCTGTTTGCAGGCACTCCCGGTTTGAGGTTGAGCGTTGCGAGCGTGTCTTTCCAGCGTTCGGAGGCGACGGAGCTCACGCCGCTCCCCTGCTGATGCTCACGGGCAGCGTGTCCGGCTTGCTGGCACCGGGGCTGGCGACGGGGCGGTGGGGGAGCCCACCGCCCTGCAGAGCCCCTGGCACGGCTCCTCCAGAAGCAGCCCGGCTCTTCCCTGCCAGCCCCGGGGACGGATTTGCCGTTTCTTACCATTAGGAGCAACGCCTTAGCTCTGAGCACAGCTGGGTTGAAACACTGCTGCAGAGAAACATTTTTATCAGGGAGAATAAAGACTCGATTTCCACCTGGAAATTGCCCAATTTGACTTGTGAACCTTGAAAAGCAGCCCATCGCATCCCAATTCTCAGAGCAATTTAGTCTCTGTTGGAGCCAGGAGCCCATTGCCAAGGCACTGGCTCTCTACGTGTCAGGAGATCAGAACAAGCGCTTTATTCACTCCTTTCCAGCTCTATCAAACCGGCTACATCAAAGTTGTGAATTAGATGCTCTACATCACAAACGCCTCAGCTATCCTCCCTCTAATCCATGTCCACGGGCTCTGTGTCACCTTCTTCCTTCCTTCCTGGTCTTCACCAACTCTTTCCCCTCCAGCAGCTCCACAGTCCCTTTCTTCTCCATCCCAGCGGCCAGGGCCCAGCTCTCTGCCTGGCTCAGACGTCACTTTGCTTCCCCTGCCCTGTGCCTCTTCCCCACCATTTCCCTTCCCGCTGCTGCCCCTACCGTGCCCCTTTGCTTCTCTGGGTACCACCTCTGCCAGCCCCATTGGGGCTGTCATGCCCCACCGCCCGTCCCTCCTGCCCCACGCCAAGAGCTGCCTCCTCCACACCACCCCCCCCCCCCCCCCCCCCCCCCCCCCCCANGACCAGTGAAGGCTTCGTTACACTCCAGGGATGAACAGCTCCCCACTCTACACACTGGTGCTGCGCCCGAGGCAGGAGCAGCGGTGTGGAGTCGAGCACCCGCAGGAGGGCTTGCGTGTTGGCCAGAGGATGACCACTTTCCGCAACCATGTCTGCGGGGCTGATGAAAGTGCTTCCTTCTCCCCTTGAGCTGTGCTTCACCCTGTGGGGCTCAGGGCTGGGACGTAGCAGGTATCCACACTGCTGTGCAGGCTCCTAGGGCTCAGAGAGGGCTCGGTCCACCCCTGCCAGACACATTGTCCACGAGCCTTCACAACCCTTCCTTCATCCCCATATTCTCTCTCCAGAATGCCAACTTCCCTCCCTGCAATGCTCTGCCTTTGCTTCTCAGCAGCCTTTGCAAGCTGGTTTTCTCATGGGCAAAATTGCAAGCTTAGATGCCCAGAGGCAACGGTACTGTGTCCTGGCAGGACTTGGGCCTCTGCCTAGAAGCCCCAAAGCACCCCCCTGAGAGCCTCCAGGAGGGCCTGGGCTCTGGGAAGGGTGCTAGCCACATCTCCTGTGCTTTCCTGCCCCACCAGGAGCCCACCTGTCCCGGGGCTATGGCAGTTGTACCTGGCCCTGATGCTGCTTCCCATCAGCCGGGTCAGGAACAGGTGTTTGCACTGTCCCCTGCCCTCAGACCGGCCAGGGCACTGTAGTTCGGCGGGGCACCGCTCCCCGAGGGCACCGGCCTCCCCAGGTGCTGTCCTGAAGGGGAAAGCCTTTGGCCAGGATGGGCTAACCTTCTTGCTTGGGAGTCTGGGGACATGCAATGCAGTCACAACCTGCTAATAAGCCCGGGAAACAAGGCAGAGTGTTTGCTTGACAGGGCAATTAAATGATGATTGATTCCCGGAACAGTTACTTAATTCATCATTAACTGGGCTTATCATAGCCGGCATCTGTGCTGAGGGTCTCTCTGAGGGCTGCGCTGCTGCCAGCGGGGGCAGCCAGTGACCTGAGCACCTCTCATGTCAGGGGGCAGAACACTCAGGATGGTCCCAAGGGGACCTGGACTGCCCCAAGGGATGTGGTGTGGAGGTGAGATCCATGAAGCACAAAGCTAAATTTGCTATGTCTTTATTTTCGTGCCTTATTTTGGCTCCTTTTATCCAGTACTTGCCTTGAGAAGCTGAGAGTACACAATGCAGTTGTGCATTTCCCACTCTGCTGGGGACCGCTGCAACCGGCCTGGGGAGCTTGGGGGCCCCTGCCCCGCCGGGGGGTTACAGGAGCAGCTGTGTAGCGGGGGAGGCAGTTTGTTAGGGAGCCAGCAGCCATTAGTCTTGGCGGTAGGGCTGCAGCAACAGTCCAGCTCCATCAGGGCACTGGAGTCTGCCTCCTCCCAGGTGTGCCCTCCCCCTGGTCTCCTGTTGTGCATGCATGCTTGTATGTGTGCATCCTCCCTGTGCACCTAACAGCATCTCGCCACCGTTACCTGCTGCCAGTACTGCCCAGACGAGCCCCGTGGGTCTGATGGATATGCACGCTATCCAGTCACGCTTGAAATGAGGATGGAAAATGGCCACTCTTCGCCAATTTTGTCTTTTACAGTTTCCTTGCTTTCACCTGCTAGCTCCATTCCTCTTCCCCCAAGCCTGGTTATTACCAAGCTTACCTTATTACTAGGCTTACTTTATTACCAGGCTTACTTTATTAAGTCCCTGTGTGGCTAAATTCACTGTAAGATCCGGATAATGGGGTTTGGGGATGACGGCAGGGCTGGTTTGGCTCCGTCCTTCCCTGCGTGTGTGCATGCAGGGCTGGTCCTCGCCCTCCCTGCCATTCCCTCTCTAATATCATCTCTAGCGGTTTGATGGTCGTCGTCTCCACCTGCAAACCCAGACTGCTCGGTGCATGCAAGCACACGTGCTTGCGTATACAGGCACCGTCTCTATGCGATGCGGTGATCTTGGTGACTAAGGAGTGGGAAGCATCTCTAACCCCTCCGGCACTGGGACTCTTCACATCAGCTATCAGAGAGGAAGGTTTCAGCCTGGCTGCTTTCCAGCAGGGCTGAGCACGCTGCTGTAGGCATGCTGTGATGCTGGTCCTTGGCATCCCCTCCCCACTACTGACAAATGCCAGGACTGGGTGCTAAGGCTGCACTTGGTGGTCCCTTTGCCTATTTATGAGAAGCACAGTGAGATGTCCTTCTGCACTTTTCCCATCATCCCTGCAGCCCTGTTATTGCCCCATCCTGCTCCCAGGGAGAGCATCGCCCCCAGCTCCCGAGAGTGGAAAGCAGCAAGGAAAAGAGAGTTTAGTACAGGTAAATCTTTCATAATCCCAGAGGGTACAAGACTAGCACGGACTAAAATCTTCTAGCTGTAGCCCTGCCCTGTCCATGCTTTGTGCAGTGCAGCAGCCTCCGAGGTCCTGGTCCTGCTCTAGGAGCAACTCCAGGGCAGTTTGAGGGACCGGAGAGGTTTGGGCTCTCCCTGCTCCCCTGGGGCGAAGCCTTCAGCCCTGCCCAGCCCACATTTGCAGAGACTTCCCCATGCTTCAGGAGTATTTTCCTGCTGTTTCTTTTGCTACCCACACTGTTACTCTTCCAAGGTGTGTGCGCCCTGGGATATTTGCTACCTGCAAGCCCTCCCTGCCTCTTCCCCCAGCCCGGGTCAGCCAGCCGTCTCCCACCAGCTGGCCCCTTTAGCACCCTTTGGGATGCCCAAAGTCAGCAGAGTCCATGTCCAGCAGCAGTCCAGCTGCATAGATGCACTCTTCCCACCCTGGTCTGTGACACCTGCTGCCTCCCAAGCTGACTTTTAGGTTTCCAGTTCCTCCCAGCTCCTTTCCCTTCTTTCCCTGCCCATGCTCGAGTGTTTCCCAGCGCTTGCTGCTGTGAACATATGGCTTTGCCGCACAGCTCTCCCCCTCCTCTAACCCGCTGCCGAAGACCTGAAGTGAGCAGAGCAGCAACCTCCACGCAGGCAGCACTTGCTGCCCGGCAGCCGGCAGCCTGCCCGCAGCCTGTCTGCCAGCATTTCTCGGTGCATTTGGAGTTGGCTCCCTCGGGTAGCTCCCAGCAAGATCCTATCCCTCCCTACCCTAGCTTGCTGCCAGAAACATTTCTTGAGATGAGGCATGGATGCCCTACCAAAACTGTCGAGTTTCTCTTGCTGGAGCTGTGCTTCTGCTCCTGCTTGTGCTGCTGCTCTCAAATGACACTCAGTGACTGGTCTCTCCTTACTGTTTCATTAAAAAGCAAGATATTTTATCTGAAATCTAATTTGCATGTTGAGGTAAGCAAAGAAGGGGTTTGTGCTTTCCTTGCCTGAAAACCGGGGTGAAGCTTTGTGATTCTCTGGGTCTGTGCAGGAAATAAAACCGTCTGTGCTACAAATATGCATCTCCCTTAAATATTTTGAAAATACTTAATGGCCATCTGCTGCGTGAGCCATTACAGGCTTTACTAGTAAGGTGGGAGACTGGAGAAAGCAGAGAATGGTTTTGGGGAGGGAGAAGTGGATAGCATTCACCAAAATGTGCAGAGTTTTAGCAGCACGGGAGTGCCTCTGAATGACTCCATTTTCCTGAGCAGCTTTCCAAAATGTGACGACCACTGCCAGAACAAAGCCCATCGACAGGGCCATTTAAAACCCGGTACGGCACTCAAACCTGTGCGGTATGGCAGAGTTTGGCCAAGGGGACGGAACTACTCGGGTTTTTCACTCTCTGGAGTCTTCAACTCCAATTTCTTTATTTATATTTTCTTCTTGAGGACAGATTGAAACCCAAGGTGATGTGCTTTCTGTCAGAATGCCTAGTGCACCTTGGAGAACCCTATAGCAGGTGGAAGCGCGTCTCTGCTACACAGCATCCTGCAGAGGAGGCAGTGACAGAGGTCTCTAAGGAGGACTGGAACATTTGGGGTTGCAAGGCAATACAGTGGCACGGTGTAGGAGCTGGGAATGTGCTAAAGAGCAGCTGTAAAACACGGGGCTCGGGTACTGAAGAGTGCAAAGTAATTGTTTCTCTCTCCTGGGGAACGTTGATATTTCACTACACATTTTCTTTGTGCCAAGGTGGGTTGAGAAGCCAAAATAGCAAATGTTCCTCCAAAGAAAAGGGGTTGAAATATTTCATCTCGGAAATTTTCATGCAAAAAAAAAAAAGCAGCACAAGGTTTCAGCACTCTGAAATGCAGGAAGGGGGAGGGGGGTGAATTTTCCTGAGGAAGAAACCCATGTTGACATTTTCAGCTGAGGATCCCGTTTGGACTCGGCATTTTCTGAAGCCGGTGGCCCAGAGCCAGGGCTGCACGGCTGCCAGCTGTACCGAGGGGTGGAGCTGGTTTAAACAGAGGTCTGATGTGATGGGTCGTTTACTTAAATTGTTGTCATTTCAATGCGGATGAAGCCCTGTGGTGTCTCCCCTTTAACCTCCACATCCCTCCGTTCCTCTGCACAGCCAGCTGAGCATCCAACACTCCCCACCCCAGCCTGAATGCCACCTCCGTGTCCTCACAACAACCTCCTGGCTTCCCTCAATGCCTAGCTACTCTAGCCCCAGCCCCAGCTCAGCCTTGAAAGAGCCCTAGAAAACCTCCCAGCTACCTGAAAGCCAGTTAGGTGCATGTGTAATGTCCAGAGGGTTGTAATTCACCATGCGACCCTCCACTTTGGGAAGACAGGGAGGCCCCTCAAGTGGTTGTCAGCGTCTTATCTGCTTCTGTGCTGTCTGTTAGGCTTTGTCGCAGCACACATTATGAACCAGCAGAAAAGATGCAGTAGGTCCTTTCCTATCAGGCTGCACGTGGCCATCTCAAGATGCGTTATAGATACAGCAAATCCTCATCTTGATCCAGCCTGAATCAGATCATCTTGTTGCAGGGCTGCATCCTTATCTTACTACCAGCTGGGGAGAGATGAAGAGACGCTCAGTTTGCCGAGATAGCATTCAAGCTGTGGAGAGGGGGGGAGGGCTCTTGTTTTCTCCAGCATCGCCAAATCTTTCTGTTCCCACTAGCCTTGTCTTGACATCAGCTCCGCATGGGAGAGAGGCTTTTCTGCTCCCTTGCCTTGCTGAAATAACAGCCTCCTCCCTCCCACTCTCTCTGCTCCCACAGGATCGCTTCCCCCCAGCCGCTGGCAGCATGGAGAGTGTGCGTGAGCTCCAAAACCCACTCTTGGCCAAGGCCAATGGGCACCTTCACAGCAGCTATTCTTACCACCAGCATCACAGCCAGGACTACCCCAGTCATCGCTGCCAAGGGAAACTGTATTCCTACATCTTCCAAAACACTGGCAGTGCCAGGACTCACCAGCTGCTGGATGCCAGTTCCCTGCAGCTGGCCGTTGAAGCCTTGTACGGCCCCAATTTCATCCTCGTGAAGGATGAAACCACTCTCAAGGCCAAGGACAGCAAGATGGAAAGCTGCGAGACCACTTTTACGGAAAGCAAAGAGGCTCCACCTGAAGGTCCCGACGGGCACGAGGCGCAAGGGTCCTGCCTGGTAGAGAGCGACATCCGCATCCAAACTGTGTCCTATGAGGTGGAGGAAGAGGAGCTCCAGGAGTACGAGGTGAGCTGCCAGATGGGATGGCACCAAACTCCTCCTCTGGTAACTCTGGCCATCGGCCCAAATTCTTGGTCATTTATTCTCCCTTCTTTCCCCAGAGCTTCCCCTCCAGACCCCACCATCTCCTGCCTCACCAGCCTCTCCCTGCGCACCCAATATTTCTTCTTCCTCCTTATCATTTCTGCTCCTTTTTCCTCACCAAAGACCTCAGAAGGAGGTCAGCTTCCCTGAGGGCAGCCTGGCTGCATGCCCGCTGGGACTGAAGGAGAGGTGGGGCCATCTCTGCAGGACCCTTGGGATATGGGGACCCTTTGACAAGGGCAGCCTGCCGCTGCATGGCACTCGAGCTAACGGGAAATAGCAATCCTTTCGTAATAGCAAAATTCACATGCCTGATGGCAGCAGCCGAGAGAAAGCTAAATATGTAAAGACAGGATGAATCTTGCAAAGGAAGAATGAGAGCTGACAGAGCAGCCTCATGCTGTGCTCTGTGCCCCACCATGGCTCGAGTGGTGGTGCAGAGGTTGGGAATGTCATCCAGGATCTTGAGAGGTGGGAGCCGGTCCCCAGAGCCTGCTGGAGCTGATGTCTGATGACCCAGCACAGTTCTGCTGCTTTCGGTGCCGGTGGTGGGACCTTTTCAGAGGGCAGCAGGGGTGTCCCCATGTCTGCGTGCCTTCCCCATCAACACACATCACTTCCAGGCCAGTCTGTGGCTGGCCGAGCGGTGCCCAAAGGCAGGAGGGCTGACCGCAGCTGCTCTGAGCAATGTGCTTCCTAAGGGGACAGGACACATTGCCCCTGTGATGGAGGCTCCAATTCAACCGCTTTCCCTCACTTGCTAAATTAGTTTAGCAGGATATTGATCTCCTAGTCCCTAATGGGGATAAGGCAGTTTGTTTAAGTTTGTTTAAGCTGACAAACAGCCAGTTCTGCCAAAGCTCAAGGTATTTCAGTTTAAGACTATCTATCTCGCAGGGAAATCCCAGACCCCCAGCAAGCAAGCTCAGCATTTGCTCTGGCAGGGAGCCGAGAATCCACTCTGCTCCTGAATTTGCTGAGCTACATTTTTTCTCATCAAACTGGGCTGAGGAGGCTAAAATATTTTTGAAACCCACTCCTTGAATTTGCAGGTGGGAAACGTGTGAGAATATGTGATGGGGCCAGGAGAGAGCAGGAGCTGGGAGGAGAGGGGCTGAGAGGCAGCCTGCAGGGCAGCATGGGGAGGTGGGCATGTGCTGAATCCATCTGGTTTTGCAGAGCGACTCCTCCAGCGACAGCGAAAGTGAGGATCATTTCCTGATGCTTCCCCCCCGGGACCACCTGGGCTTGGCCCTTTTCTCCATGCTGTGCTGCTTCTGGCCCCTGGGGATTGCTGCCTTCTACTTCTCCCAAGGGGTAAGAGATCCCTTTGCTTGCCTGCGTGCACTGAGTGCTGGAGCAAGGGCCCTGCAAACCACAGCAGCCCTCACAGGGGATCGGGTACCTTTCTGGCTCTAAGGCTCGTCTCCGTGCCATGCCCAGACCCCTGAGGGCTGAGGCAAAGGGTGCTCCTGGCTACTGGATGTCTCCACAACTGCTGTGGGGTTGCAAGCCCTCCAGCTCTTGTGTGGGTTACTGGAGGTCAGGCTTTTCCTTTGGGTCTTTCAGGTCTTATTTAGGGAACTGGGCCCCTTGCCCAAGTTCTCACCCTCCACCCAGTCTCAGGAAAATGGCATTCTCCCGCCTGCCCTCCCATTCTCCAGTAGTGCGGAGGTCCTACACCATGACCCAGTCCAAAGCAGCTCATGCCCTGGGAGTCAGACTGCTCTGGAGACTGGACTCAACAGGGAGCCTGGTCTCCATATCACACTACGGCTTCCCCGTTGCACTTGTTTCTGACATGTGTTGGCTAAGCTGTGTGAGCCAACACCAGGCTGGCAGAGGCTGGAGAGGGCGGTGGCCCTCGGGCTGCACCAGCTCAGAGGAGCTGCTGCCTTCTTGAGGGCTTAGCCCAGAGCCTGGGCTCACTTACATCACTGTTGACCCAGAATAATTCATGCAGAGCCAGGGGATTTACTCTACGTTTGCGTAGATGCTGCTGTACCAAGAATAGATGGGGGGGAGGCATTAAGAAGTTAAATCAAGATGACAGAAACAGAAATGGAAAAGTATATAACATGACTACCTGGCACAGAGGCGGTGAGAGGCAGGGGAAGCTTTAACTGATTAGGACCCTGAGGAGTGGCTGATTTCACATTTTTCCACGTGGTGCAGGGTAGCATGGTGCACTCTCCACGTGATGATGTACTCGGTGCAATTTAAATTTAGCTCCATTTTCTATAACTACCACTTTTGTTCACTCGCTGAGGCAAGGACTATCTCTTTATTCAGTGTCTGTGCACAGTGGGTGCTCTGATCTCCACATGGCAACTTGAACACAAATAGTAGGTAATACTAAGAGTAGCTCTGAATGTGCCGTGAGCACCCAGGGAAGCTGGAGATCACCACCCCAGAGAGCCAACACCCATATTTGCCTCCATCGCTGGCTTCATCAGCCCTTCTATGGCAAATAGGCTTCTGCTGAAAACCCTGTGCAGGCAAAATCAAGTGGCAGTGCAGCCAGACCAAGGGGCTGTGCTGTCTGGAGTCAGCTCCCTGAGACTAGTCAGTACTCATATGTATAGGGTATATTTGTATCTAGTTGGTACCACGCAGCCATCACCCCTGTGCACCGACCATTTGTCTGGGCTTACGAGGGTCCAGCCGCCCACTCACAGCTCTTGCTGAGCACCCAGGTGGCTGGGGCTTTCAGACAAACAGCCAAAGCCCACGCTTCCCTTGGAGGCAAAATCCACAGGGAAGTGCGTAGGTGGCACTGCTGTGCTGAGCCTTTCCGGATGGACGGACAGCTTGCTGTCTGTCCCCAGCCTTCATGGGATGCAGTGGCTGGGGGAGGGGGGCTGACCCAGTAGTGAAATGACTGCATGCAGGCTAAAAGGCCAGGTTGGTATGGCTGTGAGCAACAAGCATTTCTTCTCCTTACAGACCAGCAAGGCTGTCTCCAAAGGAGATTTCCATCTGGCCAGTTCAGCTTCCCGCCGAGCTCTCTTCCTCGCTGCGCTCTCCATAACCATCGGCACAGGAGTGTACGTCGGGGTGGTGGTAGCGCTGATTGCTTATCTTTCCAAAGGGGGCCACGTATAGCTGCCACCCGCACGTCAGCGCCGTCCCCGGCTGCCGGCCCTCCTGGGATCGAGCTCTCCTGCGGAGCACAGGGCGCCAGTGCCTGCAAGGGCTGCTTGCAAGGCAGGACCCCGGCTTGGATGCCCCGCACAGGCTCTGTCCCCTTTCAGACAAACAGTAGACCCCTGTTCTCCCCGAGGCTGTGGGGTGCCACTATCTGACAGCAAGGAATTGCGCACCAGCCTGGCTGCTGGGACCAGGAGTACGTTCGCCTGGTGGAAGACATGCAGGAGAGACGCTGCGTGCTGCTGCTGGGCTGGTGCCACCACCCCTGCTCCGGGGCCACAGCTTCCCCTCCCAGCCCCACAGTGAGGAGATCTGCTGCTGGTGCCCAGGTTTGGCCCATGAAGGGGGCACGCAGGGAGGAGAGGGGATATAGTGCCGGGGAATGACCACTCTTTCTTCTGGGGGCCGGGGTCCTGGTGGGCTGTCCAGACTCCCATGATGGGGACAACATTCTCATTTCAGTGCCACGGGGTGGCACCGGGGCCCTCAGCTGCAGCGAAGTAGGAGGACACAGCATGGACATGACCAAAGGGTATGCTCTCCGCATCCCTCTGCAGACAGACCCCTGATCCATGGGAGAACATCCCAGTCACTGGCCCGCCCCAGACCAGAAACAAGAAGGAAGGCAGGCTGGTGGTTGCACACCGTCACTCCCATCGTTGGAGCAAGCTGGCAAAGACAGCAAGGTTTTCTCCATGTTAATAATGACTGTCATGATAATTGCAAGTCGGAGCCCCCATGAGGTTGGCGTCCCACAGTGCTGGGCCCTGAAAAGACTTGTAATGGCAATTTCTACCCAAGAAGCCACCTGGGAGGGGTGGCGGCCTGAAGGACTCCACTCTCAGCACTGGGTCAGGGCACGGCACACAAAGAGGGCAGGAAAGAAAAGGCTGACATGACATGCAGAGCCTGGGGTGGGAGTGCTGTTTGCGAGGGGATAAGATCCAGAGAGGGGGAAGACTTGGAGGGAGCCCGAGACAGAGGGGGTGACCCCAACACACTTCTTCCCATGCCTCGGAGAAGGGTACCTCTGTCCATCCAAAAGCCTCTGCTGACAAGGAAATCCCATGCATCCCTGCTCACACCTTACATTTGCTAATTCATACATTGACAGCGACATGTCAAGTGCTTCAGAGGTGGGTGTGAAGGCAATGACTGCCCCAAAGGGCTGGTGTTAAAAGGCCCGGCCTCACCCCCACTCCCAAGCATCTACCTTGACCCTCCCTCGCCCTGGCCATGGCTCCCCTGCCGCCTCCTTCCCCCGTGTGCAGGGGGCTGCAGGCAGACTCTGGGCACCCATCACCCCCTTCCCAGGGTTTCTGGGCAGGCTGCAGCTGGCTCTGCAAGAGGCGCAGCATGTTCCTCCAAATGGGTGCCATTCAAATGTACATTTCATCCTAAAGAAGCATGTTAATGTCTGCGATTGCTGTTGTACTTGAGCCATAAAAGAGAGAAGCACATCAGAGACCTGTTCTGAAGCTGGTCTGAAAGTTCCCATTATGTTTTATAACATGGAAGAGCTAATAAAAAAGCAGGAAAAAATACTCTGTTTATAAGGACATGGAGCTGGCTAGCAAAGAGGTGAGCTTTGCAGGAGCACGGAGCTCACTTAAACCTGGAGGTGTTTATGCAGTTCCCGAAGGAAGTTATAATCCAGCTGGTGTCTGGGCAACTCAGAGGGAGATGTACTGTGATGTAGATCACAGTGAGCAGCTAGCACTGGGGAGCGGGATGGTGATGTAGGCTTTTTGCCATGTGTGGATGGACAAGAATTAGGGGGGGAGAGAGAGAGAGAGACTGGAGCATCGTGTATGTTCGGGCTGCTCTGTGTGTAGTAGAAGCATAAAATAAAATGTGCTTGAAGATGAGGGGCAGAAGAATACAAACCTCAGGAGGGAATAAGCAGGTCTTGCTTCTGATGGTGGACAGAGAGATGGAATTTGCAGGGAAGGACTGGGGTGTCCAGAAGACATGAGGCGGCTTAGAGAGAGATGACGGACACCCTCACCCAGCAACCGAGGGATGGTTTTCATTTCCCTCTCCTGCACATGCTCAGTCTTCCTGGACATCCGTCCCTCCAAAGAACCGAGCAGGACAGGAGCACTGTTTCAGGAGAGGGGTGCCCATGCAGCAGGGGCAACCAGACCCACCACCCACCCCAGCTCAGTGCCATCCCAGCTAAAGTCCTCCCCGCCTCTCCCCCTCGAGCACCCCCAGATGGGGGGCAGCCGGCTGCTGGGAGGCAGGGGTGGGGGTCTCCCTGCCAATTCTGGTCCAGACAAAACCGTCGGGGCTGCTGGACCAGAATTGGCAACGAGAAACTGTGTTTGCCTCTGAATTTGTAATTCTGCTGGCTGGTTCCCTCCAGGGGCTGCCATGGGTGGGGGGCCAGCAGCCCCTAGCCCACTCCCCGTGGGCACCCTGTCCCCCTGCACCCCAACCTGCCTCTTAGTCTTTTTTTAATTGGAGATGCATGGGGAAGGACTAGGCTAAAGGGCCAACAGAATTAAAGTGTTTTCTGCTAATAGCCTGAATCTCTGATGATCTTGTCAAAGGTGGGGGGGGGGAGGAGCTGTGCCAGAGCATCCCTAAGGGGGGCATTATGCAAATGGGGAAATTAGCTGGAAACAGCCTGAAGGGAAACATGTGGAAATTGAAATCCGAGGACCAGCATGGAGATTGCTGCTGAATAACTTATTATAGACTCACAGCGTCTGCTGCAGCCGCCCGAGCAGAAGGGAAGGAAGCAAAAAGGCAACAAGGCACAGCAGTCAGGGAAGACTCAAGCTCCTGAAATTTCATTGAGCTTAAAAAGAAAAAAAATGTTAAACTAAACACTACCAGTGGGTGTGGAAGAGGTGAGTCTTCACCACCTTCCTCCTGCCCTCCCAGAGGGGGGGTCCCTCTCCCCCCCAGGACTCCCAGCCCCACAGCAGAGCTCTGTAATAGTCCTGATGCCACAGGGGATAGTCAGAAATTTGGGGCAAAGGAGGAATAGCCTTGAGTTCTGGCCTGGCAACATGTCTAGCCCAGAAAGGAGAAGGGAGCACAGGGGGCCTGGCAGGTCACAGCTGTGGGAGGTGATGTGAAGGGCAGGGAGTGCAGAGACGGTCTGTGCCCGTGCAGAGGGGTGGTGGTGGAGCAGGATTCCTGGTGGCTGGTGCAGGAGGATTTGGGGTTCTCTGAGCTGGGGGTGGAGGGCAGTTGGTTAAATAGTGATGCCCTACAAGGGTATACACCGCAACCTGCTGTCCTTCCCTGCATCCCAGAGCTTTCTAAAAAATAATCACAAGAGGTGCTGAAGAGTCCCATGATCTATCAAAACAAGCCCCCCCCCACTTCTCCATTCATGAGTAATTTTTATCCATAATTAGGACATCTATTTGCAACTGAGTTCCTCCCCAGCAGGCTGGAGGTGCCTGTCCCTGCAAATGCAGGCACTGTCTGGCACCCCCAGCACAGGCACGGTCCTGCAACCCCCCGGCCCCAGCAACCCCGTCCCACCGCCCTCCTGCCCACTGCTCCCCAAACGCCCCTGCCCTGGCCCTGTGGCCCCACCAGCACCCCCAGCCCTCGCCTTAAGCTGGTGACACCAACAGACAGACACAGAAAGTCACCAGAAAGCCCATCCCCTGCCCCTCTCCCCTCGCCCATGCCCAAACACCCCTCTCGTCTCACATGCTGGGCAGCTTTTGGGTTGCCAGAAGTGCCATCACCAGGTGTCCCAGATGCCCTCCCTGCTGTGAGGAGAAGACCCTGCGGATCAAGCCAGCCCTGCTCCCTCCCCTGCCCTGGAGATGCTCCTTGCTCAGCCAGGATCTCAGGGCAGCGCTGTCTGAGGTGTGCTGGGCTTTGGTTTCTCTTCCCGGTGGTGGAAAACATGTCTTCCAGCTCGGGCTCCTTTCGTAACCTCTGCAACATCAAGGTGAGCACTCCCCGGCGGGCATTTCTCTTTGGAAGCAGCTAAGGATGGGGCGGACGGAGCTCGTGGTGAGGGCAGGGGTGGCCTTTGAAACCTGCCTCCTTCTGGGATGCAGTCAAGAAGAAAGCTGCTGAGGAAAAAAAGCACCAGTGCCTAGGCTGCAGATCTGAGCAACCGATGCATCTGAGCTACCGCTTGCTTCCCCCAGCTCTGCTCGTGCCGCTTGCCTCTCTGCAAGCCCTGCGGTGTGCCGAGATGGGGCCACTGGCTGCAGACCAGGGCTGAGGAGCAGTGACAAGGGGTGTGGGGTTGGTGCTTTGCTGGATCTCGCTACTTTTCCCACAGGGATAAAGCAAGAGGACGGAGGAGAAGGGAAAAGAAGCTGGCGTGGTTTGTGGGGGACACAAGACCCCTGCGGGACCCTGCCCCCGGCTGAAGGGATCCACTGGGGCACTGGTCCTCCTGCATCCTCCCAGCCAACCTGCCTCTCCTCAGGGTCATCCCCAAGGCGGGCAATGTGGAAACCACCAGGGCGGGATGCGGGATGTCCTTCCCGCTGCTCTCCCGGCACCTTCGTCTACCTGGGAGGACACAGCCCCTTGCAGAGGCAAAGCTGCCGCCTGCTCTCTGAGGGGTGTGGGGTGGGATTGCAACCAGTGCTGGTGGGGCAGAAATGCCTCAGTTCTCCCCCCATCTGTCCTCTGAAGGCTGGTGAGAAAAGAGACACAGGGAAATAAAAGCGGAGTAAGTCCTTTGCCTCACTTAATGGCACAGTCAGTGTTTTCCCTTCACAGCAATCCAGTAAGGAAATAGCTAATTATCTGAGACAGGGCAAATTTTCTATTCCTGTCCAAAAAAAATTTTAAAAAGCATTTAGCAGTGCGTCTCTTTGCCTAGCTTATCCTTTCCCCTTTGCTCCCCAAAAACAGCCTGCAGCAGAGAGAGCACGGGGAGGCACAGCCTGTGGCAATGCTATCTCTCCTGGGGCTGGCAGGAGAGGATTTTTGCAGAGAGAAGCCAATTAAGAGCCATCACTAAGGCATCAGCTGCTGTGAAATCAGGAGGCTCATTACCTCTCCTTTCCCCGCAGATGCAGACACCAGCTCCCTCTTCCACAGCCTCGGGTAGCCACACGTGCAGGAATGCACTGGTAGGGCTGAGCTGTCCCCACGGGGCAGGAGGACAAGTGGTGCTGTGAGGGGACAGAGCGCTAGGTGGGGACACCTTGCTGGGGACAAGGCAGATGCTGTCCCCATGGCCCGCGGTGATCCATGGGCCTCGCTGCAATGCCACGGGAGGGGTTGGTTAGTGAAGGTGATGCACCGGAGGGTGTTAGCATCACTCTGCACTGCTCAACTGTCCCACCTGTGGCACAGAGCGGCTGTACCCCTGCATGGCCTCCTCCCCGCTGTCCCCCTCCATGTCCCTGCGGTGTCCAGGCACAGGGATGTTTGGGGACCATGTCTGCAGATGTACTGTTCCTCTGAGCTGACCTCAGTTTTGCTGTTGTTGGTGCCTGGGCTGTATCTCAGAGCCAAGGGCTTTGCAAGGGAACCACAGCTGCCCTTTAGAAGGCGTATCTTAAAAATGCAATTAAAATATCCTCACAAGTCATACTTTGGGGGCTTTGAAGACTCAAGACTAACAAGTGCCAGAAGCATCTGACTTGTGAGCTCCTGGACCAGACAGGGCCTGTGTCCCCTCACCCCAAATGGGCAGGAGCTCCCCTCGGACCAAGCTCCCCTGAGCAGAGGAGCTGATGCTGCCTCTGCAGCCGTGCCAGAGAGCAGGATGGGACTGGGACGTGGGCTCGTGTGTGGCTCGTGGAAGAGCCTCTCTTCCTCCCCCACCCCGCTGCGCTCCACATGGCCGGGATTTTTCCACCTCCTTTTCTCAGCAAGCAAAAGAAGAAGCCACCGTGGCCTTCGGGAAGCAGTTCACATGGCTGATTTCTGCTGATGTTTAAAACGCGCTGCTTAGGTCCCACATGCACAGGGCTCCTTTCTGCTGCCAGCCCTCAGCCCTGCTGCCACCAAGGTCTGCCCAGCTCCCTTTCCCCATGCTGTCATCTCCGCTGCCTTGAAGAGGCTGAGCTGTTGGGCTCTCTCCCCATAGGGCACATCTCCCCCACCACTGCTCCTCTGTGAAGCTCCCCGGTTCATCTGGACTTTTCCAGACTACTCACTTCCAAAAATGCCGTGGTGTCCTGCAACTGCTCTAGTGCTGGACACAGACAACACAACCCTCCTGCCGCCCATTTCTGCTCAGGAGGTTTTCTGGCTGCAGGGCTGCGCTCAGCTCGCTCCCATCCTTGGGAGCCTTTCGGAGGCTTCCCAGCAGAAACCCCCCAGCTCCGCAAGGGCTCCCTCTTTACTTTTGGAGACATGGCATTTAACTGGTTTTTAATCCGTTCAGTGTTTGCTGGCTTCATTTTTAAAGCAATCTTGTTGCTTAATCAAAATATCAGGCAGGACCAAACCAGTGTCTCGCGGAAGTTGGAGTGCAGTCAGAGTGCTGCCTTCTCCTGGCACAGAGAGCTCAGGGACAGCCCCATGGGCAAGGGGTCCTTCCTGCTGCACAGGCAGGCTCCCTGCCTGCCCCCTGCCCAGACTCATGCAGTTGCAGAAGTGCTAGGAAGATATAACTTTATTCTTAAACATCTGAGTTTGGCGGGGCCGTCCATCCCTCCGCAGCTCTCCTACCTTCCCCCAGTGCTGCTGTTACCGAAGCGATGGAGGAGGGATGGGGACAGGGGCAAAGGAAGAAGCCAGTGAAGGAGAAATGAAATGCAAATAAATGCACTATCATCTGCCAAAATGCCATCCTCAAAGTAATATATCAAAGTCTAGGCACAAGCAGTAAACTCTTGACACTATTAGGCTGGAAAGATGGAAGTTTTTCCTTCCTGAAGTGCTTTCATATCTGAGTATTTTCTCCAAAACTCCAGCATTTTCCAGATGTTGACTGTGCTAAATTAGCATTACACATCAGCTCACTTGTTTTCTAGAAAAGGAAAGGCAGGGGATGCTGCATCTGGACCTTGGCCAAACTGCTGGGATGGAGCCACACCGACAGTTGTCAGGTGGGGGCTGGTTCAAGAAAGCTAAGATGGGTATTAACAGGTTATTAATATTTTAGAAGATCTGTTGGGCTGGAAGGCAAAATCCTTGAGGATCCCTGTGAGTACTGATCTTCCATATTTTCACTAGCAAGTCGGCATAGGAAGGAGGGGTGCCTTGGTGCCATTTGCTAATGAGACAAAATCAGGAGGGTTTGGAAATACAGAAGAAGAGTAAAGAAACTGGGCTACCCTGAAGGCAGGAGGGATGGAGATGGGATGAAATGCAGGGAGATGCGATGAGGGGTTGCCAGCAGGAATTGCTGCAGCAGGCAGGGAGCTCCTCGGCCGGCAGGGACCGGGGAAACACCTGAGCCATTGCTCCAGCATGAAAAAGGCAGATCTGATGTGAAGATCTACAGGGCAAATTGGTTCAGCAAAAATATTAATGAAGGACAATGGCAAGGCAGCGGTGGGCCACAGCTGGACTCCAGGAGACATTTTCAGCCACAGCACGTGACAGATGGCTTTTAATGAGAAGGAGGCAGAGAGGGCTGTAGGAGAACAGGGACCTGGCCGTGGCTGCTGTAACCTGCCAGACAGAGGCAGATGGTTCCTCACAAACACCCTGGGGGCACCAGGAGGAAAAGGACTCTCGTCTCAACAGCTGGGTTGTAGCCTGGACCTATGGAGGGACTTACTCAGGGGACTGACCCCAAAGAACCGTTTTTTCCTTTTTTTCCTCATCTTCTTTCCTCCCCTCCCCACGTAGATATTCTTGATAATGAATTGCTTTTGTCCTTGTCAGCTCAGGAACAGTTTTGAATGGTGGCACTGACTTTTCTGTCCTCCTGCCACTGGTACATCACTACTCCTAGCAAAGCACAGGAGCTGTCTTGCAAGCCCCAACACTTTTGCTACCTTGAGATGCTTTTAAGACCAACACTGTTTGCTCTTTGCATCAACAAACCAGCTGTTTGTGCAAAATTTGGAGGCGAAGCAGTGCTTGAGCTAACAACGTACCAGCTAAGTGCCCCAAAGCTTTGCTTGGGCATAATAAACCATGCCCACGGCACGGCGTCCAGGCAGGCTCTGCTGCACCGTGTCACCCACCTCCTGCACCTGCAAACCACCTCCCATAGGCACGAATGGAATGCTTTAGTGGCAGAGCAGAGCCCTAAACCACAGGCAGGCGGGGGGCTGTTCCCCACAGGCTTTGCAGCCCCCCAGCCTCAATTGCCTTTTCATCTCTGTCTTTGCTGGGGTTGGTGCTTTTAAGCGCCTGCCTGAGAGGGAGTTCGCGTGACACCTGAGCTAAGCCTCACTCCACACATGCAAAGGGAGAGATTTATCGGCTGGTGCCTGGCAGCGCGGTGTGGAGCAGCTGGGGCCGCCTCAAATTCACGTCCCACCACCAGCCCAATGTAAGAGCAGCGTGATGGGTATGAATCGAGTGCTACAGTTTCCCCCACCAATTAAGCTCTGCTTAGCCACAAACTACATCAGTAAAAACAAGCACCCGCCATTTAGGCAGTCCCAACTGGCAGAGACCCACCATGACCCTGCTGCCATCAAGGCTTGGGGAGGGAGAAACGTAAGGGCACTTGTAAAACCCCTCAGAGGGATGAGTATCATTTTCCCACCATGCTCCACCCAGGCATCCAGCTAAGGGCAGAAAAACCATCACACCTAGATCTCTTCACCAGGGCTCCTCAAAAATGTCTTGCAAAGGCGTGGCGGAGGATGGGAGGTGCTGCCCAAGGCCAGCACCCAGGAGAGATTCATCCTGCAACAGCACCCCGGTGTGAGGCATGCGATGCTCCCAGTTCACAGAGAGTCAGGTGATGGGAAGCAGGAGAAGCCATCCCTCCGCCCTGCAGAGCACTGGGCACCTCCCACCACAGAGGCTCCCCCAGGCTCTCCTGATGCCCACCTGCCCCCAACAGCAGCTGGCAGCCACCCACCATGCTGTGCCATGCTGATGGATGCCCTGGCCACTGCCCTGCTGCCAGGCACGGTCTGCCCCAGCCTCAGGGCCACCCAAATGGGGCCTGTGTTAGCACCCATGATCAGAAAACCCACCCTTCCTGCTCCTTCCCTCGGCTCAGCTGAGGAAGGGCACGCTTCGAGGGTCTCACATCCACCTTCACAGCCACTGCTGCCACCAAAAGCAGCTATCTCCAGCCTCCGGCAGTTTGGAGACACGGGTAATCATTCTGAAGTAATTACCAGCTTACTCCCTTGGAGGAGTTCACTGGTGAGAAGTCACTGGCAGCTAATTACTTCAATTACTTCCTGACACACAGAGCCCGGGTACCCAGGGCTCTCTGCAGCAGCACACAGTGCTGCTCAGCAGCTCCCAGCTCCCCACATGCCTCCCTCCCCGGGGGCACCCACTACCCCAGCTCCCCTCCTCTAGGACCACACAGGGTATGCTGGGGCGGATGGGTGGTGGTGAGAACCCACCAGCACCGAGGACATGGAGCTAAGTGGTATCTGAAGAGATGGCCCACTGGCTCAGCACTGCTCCTCCGGGGCTGTCCCACCACACAGCTCAGGCCCAAGGTTGCCACAGGATGACCTCAAGTCCCCCTTTTTCAAGCAGGCTGATGCCCAGGAAAGCTCAGCAGGGCTTTCTAGCACAGGTCCCCCTCTGCCCAAGAGGCTGGTGGTGGTCAATGAAGCCAGACTGTATCTAGAGCAGGACTGGGCTGCAGGAAGCACTCAGAGGTCCCAGACATATTGAAGAAAGAAAAAAATAAGTTATTTGCGAGCAACGCCCAGTGGGTGTTATGGCATCGCAACTCCTAACAAGGTCACTAAAGTTCCTTATCCCCCTGCAAAGGCCTAAGGGTAAGAAAGACAAGACTCAGTCCTGCTGTTAGATCCAGCCTCAGGGGCTAATCTTGTAGGTGCAGAGCGCAAGAGGCTCTCCCCACGCATTTGTAGGGTGCTCTGACTCCCAGCAGCTTTGTGGGAAATAACAGCAGGTACTGCAGTTGTCACCACCCTCCTCAGTGGTAGCAGACAGCCCCAGACCCCCTACAGCTCAGTCCTGTATAGCCATGCTGGCAGACACCCCACGGGAGGCTCACACCCTAAGGAGACAAGGCTTTTTGGAGACCCCCCACAGCCCTGCACCCCAAGACACTGGCAGGGCAGAGGTGCAAACAGCTGGTTTCAGCCTCCCAGTACAGCACCAGCATTTCAGGGCAAGACCACCTGCTGACATCTCAGACATTGCCACTGTATCCCTGCCATCACAGAGAGCTGTACCCACTGCATCATCCCCAGCTTTGCATCTGATTGGGGAGGCAAGTCCTGGCCTCTTGCCAGGGAGACCACAGCCCCTGCCAGGCCTCCAGAACACCACCGAGCAGATGGTCCCCACCAGGTCCCAGCAAGCAGAAGAGGACCTTCACAGGAGCAGGGATCGCGGTGTGCACAGGCTCTCCCCACCCACAAACCAGTTCTAGAAAGCAGACAGGGAGGAGAACGCCTTGCCCAGAAATCACACAAGCAAGAGTAAGAAACTGCACAGAACCAGGAGTGGAAGAGTCTTTATTGCTTTGGTTTCTTACAAGTGAGATATACGCATCCAGGCTTGCTGCAAGGAAACACCCACGTTGCGTTCAGCTTGCAGCATGGCACAGGGGACGCAGGGACAGTGGGCACACAAGGTCTGGTCTCTCTGCCTTCTCCCAGGCACTGGGGAAGAGAGATCCTGGGAAAGTAAGGCAGCTGCCAGCTGTGAGAGAGTAAAGGATTGTGCGAAAGGTTATTGCTACAAGACCAGAAAGGTCAGGGACAGCTTCTCCGTAGCCTGCAAAGGACACCAGCTCCTAATTTAGTGTTCCCAGCAGATAGACTACAGTGAGGACACAAACAAGTCCCCTCCTCTACCAGCCTCTGCTCCCTCTAGGGAAGATCAGGGCACCCAGAGGCAGGTATTAAGAGCCAGAAAGCCAAGGTGGCATCAGTGCTGACCCCAAGTGAAGCTTTTATTCTCCTTAGCTGGGAAGAACCCAGGTCAAAGATGCTCCTCCCATAAAGCTGAGCACTCCCCAAGCCCCTCCTCACCTGCAGCTAAGCCAGTGCTGCTCTGCTCGCTGAGGGGATGCTGGGCACCTCTGCACTTGTCCTGCACATCCACATTACGCATTCAAGCAAGTGCCTGGGGCAGAGAGACCTTCACATCCTCTGTCTCAAGAGGCCCGGCAGCATCCCGTGACACTTGCACAGTACTGCCTCCCTTGCTCACCCTCCAAGCACAAAGAGAGGACAACCCCCCGGCCCCTCTCCTTTGGGGCAGCTCAGTACCTTCTCCTTCCACTCCTCCCATCTCTGGGAACAGGCACTGCGAGGATGCTTCCATACCTGATTGAACCCCACAGAAAAGAAAGCCAGAGACTAGGAACAAAACAAAATGAAACTGGAACAAAAGTTAGAGCGAGGCCCCAGCCCGGGCACCCCACCAGAGAGCCAAAGGACACGTCAGCAGAGGAGCTGTGGCCAAGCCAGCTGGCAACCAGCGCTCAGGCATCCACGAGTGTCAGCCCATCGTGCAGGGCACGCTTCCACATGTAATAGGTGGAACGGGCAGTGAGTGGGAAGCGGGCACTGAACTCCTTGTAGGTGGGGAAGGTCTTCGACTCGAAGCGTTGCTGCAGGAACAGCTTGGCCTGTGCCTTGAACTGGGCAGTGGCGATCACATCCATCACGAACATTCGGCTGTTGGCTCTCTCTGACATGGCATAGCCCGAAACAGTGGTGGTGTACGGTGTGGCCAGCACTGGCTTATCTAGGTGCTTAGCGGCTACCTCCATGCAGCACTGGGGCTTGAGGCCTGGGTCTGCTCTCGAAGGCGCCAGGGAAGCCACCCGATTCAACGGCCGGCTGGAGCCAGTCCAGGGCAGGCGATGCTGCCCAAGGGCCCGGCCACTACCCTTCCAAAACCAGTAGGCTGTGGAGGAGAGAGATGGGTAGCGCAGGCGGTACTTGCAGAACGGCAGCCGCCATTGCTGGACCTGCCTCCTGGCCACATCTCGCAGCTGCTTTCTCCAGCACAGAGAGGGCTTGAGCTGCAGGAGACTCCTGGGTGCTGGCCGGTCTCCGTTCAGCCTCTTCCTAACTGGCGCACTGCTTGGCTTCAACTGCAGGAAGGGCTTTCCTGTCACTAGAGGTTTCTGGTTATCCAAGGGAGACTGAGGGGGTTTGAAGTTAGGGTTCTCCTTGATTGCTTTCCTTCGCCAGTTGTAGTAAGTGGACCTGGAGATGCCAGGGAAGCTGCGCTTGAAGCACCTGTAAGGTACCAGAGTGTTCATGGATATGCACTTCTCCAGGTAGGATTTGGCTCCTTGCATGAAGATTCCTGCTTGGACGGGGTCTAGAGAAGGACTCAGGGATCTTAAGCTCCCCCCTGAATTTGCTGGCTCATTCACATCGGCCTTTTTTGGGACATCCCTGTGAAGCTCCTGCAACCCATGGGCCTCAGCCAGAGCAGAGGCATCACCATTGACCATGCTCTGCATCTCATGCTTCCAGGCATAGTATGTGGATCTGGAGATTTCTGGAAACATTTGTCGGAAGTGCTGGAGGGGGATTATATTGCCCTCCTGAAAGCAGGACTGGAGGAAGTGTTTAGCTGCAAACCTGGCAGCTGCTTTCTGCCGGTGTTCACGAGACTGGCGCTTCCAGCGATAGAAGGTGCTCTTGGTAATGCTGTACCGGTCACGCAGGTTGGAGTAGGTCAGCTGGGGGTCACTGTTCAGCAGCTCAAGGGTCTTCATGGGCTGGACAGGAGGCTCTGGCGAAGACATTGTGGGTTCTAGCTCCTCCAGGCCAACCACAGCCACAAAGTACTGCGCTTTGAAGACCTGCCGGGAGAGCTGCTGCCCTGACCACATGATGTGGAGCGTGGAGGTTCGCGGGCCACACTTCCTGGGCCGGATGAGCCTGTTGAAATAGGGCCGGATCTTCAAGTTGCTCATGGGGTAGATAGAGTAGATGTTACACTGCAGTACTGAGGCAAGAGCGTAGACATGCCACATGTTGGCAAAGGTGCCAGGAAAACAGGTAGCTTTGATATCAGCATCGAAGATGGCCTCCAGGATAGCCATGGGGAGGCTGGTCATCTCCGGGGTCTCCTCAGTGCAGAGGGAGTAGCGGGCAGCCTGCAGCATCACCTTGGAGTCAATCATGCCATTCAAGTAGTATTGCTTGTGCAGCAGCATCTCCACCACCGTACGCACCTGCAGCTCCAGGCTGAGGCTGGGGTTGCCCCAGAGCAGCACACTAGCGGCCTCAAAGAGGCGGTTCCCCTCACCTTTGCAAACCAGAGGCAGCATGTTACTTGGGGCATCCTCAGGATAGAGGCTCCTGGCTACCCGGTCAACCTCCAGCTCCTCTTGGAACTGCCTCCCACAATAGCCAGGCAGGGAGAAAGACGACAGGGTCCTCTCCGCCTCCAGCGCGGCACTGGTGAGGCCCTCCAGACCAAAGCATTCGGTGGCTTCCTGCAGCTCCTGCAGCACAGACTGCACCAACTGGTGCCGCTGGATCATCCTGAAGGATGGCAAAAAGAAAGAAGTCACCGGAGATGAAGGCAGTGCATGCTCCAGATTGCCAGGGGCCTGGCCTCCAGGTCCAGCTCTTCCCCAAAGGACAGGGCCAGGGAAGAGGGTAGAGGAAAGGCCACTGCACACCCCTCTACCCACACTCCCAATGACAAAGGAGGAAGCCTGGGTCCCCACAGGCAGAGCTGGGACAGGGACATGGGCTCAGCTTGCTCTCCAGTGACTTCCTGTGGGCAGCACACATGGCACACAGCCTCCAGAGACACCCGTCTAGGTGAAACTAAGGAGTGACTACATCCATCGGGGTGGTAAGCCAGGTCACCTCCTACCCCTGCACACCTGGCTTCGAGCCCAGCCTCATCCCTACACCCATCTCTCCCACCAGTAGCTCCATCCCTTTCGTTTTACCACCCTGCTACCAGTGCCCAGAGAGAAGAAAGCCTCAAAGGGGAAATGTTTGTCATCTCTGCTGGAAGGGACCTGTGACAGAGCAACACTGCGTGGGAGTGTGAAGGGACCTGGCTCAAGGGGTTCAAGCCCAACAGAAGAAGGGGCAAGGAGCTCGCCCGCTCCCTCAGAGCAGGGCACTGCAGCAGCACCCATTGCATGCACAGAAAACTGCTGTCACAGAACCTAGGATGGGAGGAAGAGCCAGGGCCAGCCCAAGCCACAGTTACTGCTGCCTGACCTGACACTAGATGTCACTTGCTGCTCAGCAGACACATACCACCAGCCAGGGAGAAGCTGCAAAAGGAGGGCTTCTCCTAGACCAGCTACCAGGCAGGAGGCAACCCGAAAGTGCAGACAGAGCATGAGCACGGGGTGGGTAGTTCAGAAGCTGTATGGAGCCCTCTTCCCCGCCTGAGCCCATCCCAGTCCTGTCCTCCCTCCCTCCGCATGCCAGTTCGCACTCAGGCAATCCAAAGGGTCAAACCTGCATTCCCCTCTTTGTCAGCTTTTTGACACCTACGTGGCTCTGCCCCCGTCACTCCAGGAGCTTCCATGATGACTGCATGGTCCTTACCCCATGATCCAGCTCCATCAGTGCAACCCTCTTCAGCACCTTTTCTCCACCAGCCAGCTCAGGCCCCTCACCCCAGCCAGCCCAGTCTCTCCCTCTTGAACCAGTTTTTTCCCAGGGACCACACCACTTCACTCAACTAGGGAACCCAATCTCCTCCATTTTCTCCTCCTAAGGCTCATCCACATGCCACCCCCAACATGTAGGGCATCACTTTGTAGTCTACTTGATTCACTTCCCAGCCAGAGACCCACCTTCTCACAACACTTCACAAGCATCACTACGCACTCACGGCTCTGCGGGGAGATAGGGAAACAGCAGAGCCAGGCAGGAAGAGCAGCAGCTCTGCAGTAAAGCAGATGTCCTGCCTGACCTCTCCCAATTCTCAGCCCTGCGCCCTGCTGCAGATAAGGTTATTATTGCTGTAGCATCTACGGCCCCCAGCCATGACCAAACAGCAAATGAAACGAGGTGCCACAGAATCACATGGCTGCATCCTGGCTACTTCACCACAGGGAGCCTCCGAGCTGCTGCTGCCCCTTGCCTTTCATCAGGCCACAGCTAGTCAGCTGGCCCTTCCCCTGCTCCAAGCTCCTCCACAGTCTCCTGCATGTCAGAGGCCAGGGCCCTCTTACAGCTGTCCCCACAGCTGTGGGGCATCAGGTATCAGAGACAATGCAGGAGAACACACACAGCTGTGAAGCAGGGGAGATAAACTTGTCCTAAAATCCTGGTCTGAGCAAGTATGGGGTTGTCACTTCAGGTCAGGTCTGTATTTTTGTTCTCCTGGAGGTTCGTAGAAAGTTACTCTGCAGAGCAGTGTTTTGACTAAGCCTGTGGTGAACAACGTGTGCTCGAGGAGCTGAAGCAGAGGTGTTCCTCAGGAGAGCCGCAGGGCCGGCAGAGCCCACGTTCTCCTTCTCCATGGCCTGCCAGACCCTTTCAGGGCCTGCCACCTTCCCCTGCAGCAGCAGCCCCTGCCTCCTCTTTCAGCCCCTGCAGCCGGGCTGAGCACTCCCCTACCAGCAGAGCCAGGAAAGGCAAGGCAAGCTTTTCCCCTGGAGGGGGTGAGGAGCTGAGACAGGCTAGGGAGGATCAGCAACAACCCCGGTCTTTATGGCCCAGTGGGCATTTCCTACCCCCTTATAGCTTGGGGGCGAGGGGGGAAGTAGGGGGACAGCTGGGGCACAGGACTTAATCCTTTTCTTCAGCGATAACCCCACAGCCTCAATGTCACTGTCAGCTCCTGCTGCCCAGAGCAACAGGACTTCAAAAGCAATCCTAAGGCAAAACCCGCAGCTGAAGCAGCACAGATGAGCTCCTAGGGCAGGGCAGAGAGGGGCTGGGTAAGCCAGAAACAGAAGTCAGCCAAGCTGGGGGCTTGGGTTCATCAGCAGATAAAACCCAGCAGCTCTCAAGACAGAGGACCTGCTGCAAAGGGAACATTTTTCCCCACACACCCCCAGCAAAGCCAGCTGAACACGACAGACAAGTGCTCCCTAAACCACCTCAGCACCAAGAGGTAACCAAGGGAGCTTTTTGCTGCTGATAAAGGAGGCTTTACCTAACCTGGCCGCTTTTGCATTGTAACAGATAAGCAAACACTTGCAGATCACGTTCCCTCACCTAAACTGATGGGCTGGTGGCATCCAGTAGTGCAAGTTCCCCCAGCCAGCCCCAAAAACGCTCCCACCAGCAGGAATCCAGGAGACCTCAGCCCCTGCTGCTCTGACTGCCCGGGACTGCCAGCGCCTTGCAGGAGCCGGGGTGTCCATGCACCCCAGCCCAGCTGGGTTAGGTGGCTCGCTTCCCAGCCCCAGCTGCTGGCTCAGGCCACCCCAGCACTAAAAGCTCTCATCTGAGAGGAGAAGGTTTGAACCACCATCACCGCACAACAGAAGCACAGAAGTAGTAGTCTCCAGGAGCTGTCTAGGCTAGAAACATCGCCACGGTAGAAATCCCAGGGGGTTTCTGGTGCGTGAGCGGCGCTGGCAGCCCAGGCGGCAGGAGAAGCCCGCTCCATCTGCCAACACCCACACCTCCACCAAAGCCCAGAAATGGGCCAACGCTCGCTTGGAGAGAGAAGAGCCGCAGACCCGCCTCAGCCTAGGCCAAAGCACTGCAGCTAAGCCTGGCTTCAGCCATCTCTCGGGCAGGGGCACTGACCGCTCGAGCGGCGCCTGACAGCCGCCCCCAGCCCCGTCCACCCGTGAGCGCGCACCCGCGGCAGCCTCCACGGCCGCTCAC
>WAAD01016726.1:241075-295801 GCA_013389945.1 Fregata magnificens
GGGCACCCCCGAGAGCTCACTGCCGGCCCCCGCGTCGTCCTCCGTTGCAGGCCTGCCCCCCGGCTGGACGGGCTCTTCCTGCGGCGCTTCCTGCGGCTGCAGGCCGTCCTCTTCCCGGGGTGGCCCTCCCCGGGCGTCCTGATGTTCCTGACGCTGCTCTGTGTCGCCTTGCTGGGTGAGGCTGGGGTGGTGGGGATGGGGGGCTGCCCCCCGCGTCTGCTCCCCGTTCCCCCGTGCTGCCCCCCTTTGCCGTGCCACCGCTGTCTTTCATTTCCTTCCCGTGCTTGCCTCTTTCCTCCAGAGCAGCTGGTTATTTACCAGGTCGGCATCATCCCCAGCCAGTACTACGAGGTCCTAGGGAGCAAGGACTTCTCCGGGTTCAAAACACTGACTGCTGTTGCCCTGACTCTGATCGTAGTGAACTCCATGGTAAGACAGGCCGGAGGCTCCTGTGTCTTGAGAGGGGAGGGAAAGGGAAGGGAAGGCTGCCCGTGGCTCCTGGCATGATCCTGGTGACCAAGGATCTAGGTCTGCCCTTGCCCCATTAGGTAGCTATGTGTGGGACGGATCACTGGTACAAACTGTTAGTTTTTATTTCATTTTGAGAAATGCTTGTTCTTCTCACTCATCTCTTCCTGTCTGTCTCCTTGACCTCATTCCAGCTAAAAAGCTTTGACCAGTTTATCTGCAACATGATGTACGTGAGCTGGAGGAAATCCCTCACCGAATACCTCCACAGCTGCTACTTCCAGGGCCAGGTCTACTACAACCTGCATGTGCTGCGCGAGGACATCGATAACCCGTAGGCTGCCTGTGGCTTCTCTCGGCCTCTCGCTTGGCTTCTCGTGGGCTGCTCCGTGCCTTTTCCTGACTTCTCTGTGTCTCTGGGTAGGGGCTTGAGCCCTAGAAACTTTTGCCATCTGGGCACAAATACCCACATCTGCCCTGGGTGGGAGGTGGTACCTGGTGCTGGGAACCCCCGTGACTGCTGGTCATGGTGGTTTTAGGGGTAGGATGTTTCTGTTGTGAGGAAAATGGAGGCCTGCCAGAACAGGGATCTAGTGCTGCTATAAAACATACTGTCTGCGAAGTCAACCCTTGACACTCAGTGTGACGTTGCAAAGGGCCTGGCTGGAGTCAGAACGCGCTGCCTCTCCTTGGCCTTCACGCAGCCAGTGTGTTAGGACGGTCCCTGTTGTTCTGTTTGAACTTCGGCCACCAGAGTCTCCAGCTGAACACAGTTGCGTTTAGCTGGGTTTTTAGTGGTTTTGGTAAGCCATGCGAGTGACATCCAGGAAGGGCTTTGTTTTGCACTGTATGAGGGCTGCATTTCCCCTTTCCTGTTCTTAGGAAGGAAATGTCAGGGGTGACTTGAAATATGAGAGAAGGAGGAGCGTTCAGTCCCTTATTGCTTATCCCAGCCCATCCTGAGATCCCCTTCCGGTGTGCTTCATGCACTGTCCTGCTTACTGCAGAGCTGCTGATCTACCTGGGCTGTGCAATGAAGGTCGAACACCTCTCTTCCTTACAATCTGCCTGCTGACCCTGGCCTGCCAGGGTGTCCTTGCACACAGGACACTGCTGTCGTAGTTACGCACTTTGAAGAGTTAAAGATCCTACATTAGAGTTTAAAGAAGTTATTATTAAATACTTGCTAAAAAACTGGAAACCAGGGGATAACTTTTTCTAGATTGTGTGGCTTTATACAGTTGTTTTGAGACCCCAACCTCTCCTCCCCTGGAGAGGGCACCCCTGGTCTAGTCACTGCACTGGTGCCATCTCCCACGTTGATGGCACCAGAGGAGACCAAGCCTGGGGTCCCGGTGCAAAATGGCTCTGTTGCAGGGACTCCTAACTGTTGCTAATAGTGGTGACCTCAAGGAACCAAAGCAGCCTCTGTGCCTCTGCTGCCCAGTGCTCCTGGCTGCCTGTCCTTGCCCCTTTGCTACACAATGTGGTGGTCTGTGTGGCTGCACAGTGAAATCGTGCTGGGTATCTCAGATGTTTTTTTTGCCTGCATCACGTTTCAGCCAGACCTGTTCCCTGGCTGCTTCTGCTGGCCCAGTGCTAGGAGACAGCCTGAGTAAGAGCAACCAGCTGTGCGCAGGGGGAGCAGCAAGCAAGGAGAGGGCTTAGCTTGGGTCAAACAGCCCTACTGCCAAACATGAAATCACAGCTTCACGATGCTGATGCACTGTCCAACTGCTGTCAGAGTTACTCCTGCCCTCGTTAAATTTTCATTTCTGATAGTGTTTTGCAGTGCTATGGAGTTGCAAGGAGAGGTCAAAAAGCCATGCCTGTCACCAAGGCATGCAGTGCTTCCCAGGCAGTGTAGCACATTGGCCGTGGCCAGAAGCTCCTGCATGCCTGTCTTTTCCTTTGGCGGGGGAAGGGGAGGACAGAGGCCCCTCACCACATGGCTATCCTGTTCAGGTTTATTTTTAACCAGGGAATGTGTTCACATTGTGCAGTAAAATGCATGAGATAACTGGGTCAGTCTGCTCCGCAGCGACAGAGCAAACTCTTCTGACCTTAGCAGATCGAATGTGTGGGATTGCTGCGGAGTATTTTTCATTACCACCTTGCTTCTCCTCAAACGTCCAATCTTATTGTTAGCATCTTCTTTGGTGCCGCTACAAAATTTCTCTTTATCTTGCAATTCCTTGATGTGAATCTTTCCCCTGCACTGGGTACTGAGAGAATGAACTAGAACGACGAAGTGACCTCCCATTATGCAGTGCAAACCAAACTGAGTGTTAGATGCACGGTGTCATCCATCTAGAAGGAATGAAGAGTGGGTTCTGAGTGGCATACAAACACTTGTGGCTCCTACTAGGGCATTTGAGTTGATGTTTATGTGTTATCATTACATGTTGCTTAACAGCCCGTAAAAAGCAATATCCTGCCATAAGTCCATAGCACAACTTAAGTTATAATTTTATGGGAACAATTACAGTCTGAGGAAAAGGAAAAATGATGACTGTAAGGTCAGTCAGAGTGAGAGCTGCCCCAAAATTAAATCCATTGCTGTTCCAGGACTGCAAAAGAGTTGAGAGATGAATGTCCTTGGGCTTGTACCTGTACTGATGGCTAAGCAGGAGTCCAGCCTTGCTCTTCATTCTGGACTGCAGCATTCACAGTCATGGCCTTAGTGCATCAGACTGAAGCCCTCATCCATGTGCTCTGGACAGATGGGGTGCCAAGGGAGTAAATATGCCGAAATCCTTTTAGTTACCCCAAGTGCAACTCCTGCTCAGCAGTCGGATGGATGGGACTTGAGGGTCTGTCACCCATGTGCCTGCTGCCAATGGGGTGAGGAGGCTTGCTGTGCTGCTGCCTGCTCTTGTGGGATGGGGGTGCTTGGAAGCACTTTCTTCCATGCAGCAAAGGGACCAGAGGGCACTCATGCAGACCGAAGGGACCAGCTGCTATGGAAGGGTGGCTTTGATGGAAGCGTTTGCAAATATCCAACAGCTGGCGAAGGCCTGGCCTGTGCCCTAGGCAGTCCTGGTAGCTCTGGTGCCTGAGATACAGCACCAGTACTGAAGGTTTTGCGGAGAGTCAGTAGATTTTGGTAGTACAGGGGTGGGTCCAGGAAAGGAGTAAAGGACAAGGATGCAGAGACCTTTAGCACGGAGTTGTACAATGTTGTTGAAAGTGGAACAAGGGGTTAATACAAAGAGCAGGGTAAAAGTAACAGCAGGAGCTGTTCTTCCCCCATGCCAGGCAGGCTCTTGGGTGGGTCCTGCTGGGCCATGGAAATTGTCTCCTGTGGGGGAACAGGAGTCACAGCTGCAGGTCCTTCCCAGGCAGGGTTGTTCACCTGCGCCCTGTCCTAAGTTCAGGCAATGAAACAGCCTGACTTGTACCCTGTTAGGGAGCTAGTGCTGGTTCTTGCTCCTGGGCTTTAACAGTGTCAATGGCTCTTTGTGTTGAGCAGGGACCAGCGTATCAGCCAGGATGTGGAGAGGTTCTGCAGGCAGCTCAGCTCCATGGCCAGCAAGCTCATCATCTCTCCCTTCACACTGGCCTACTACACATACCAGTGCTTCCACAGGTAAGGACCCATCCTGGCCCTGCTTTCACGCCTCTTTCCTATGCTCTTTTTTGGACATGCTTGTACATGTGGGTGAGTTGTCTCTGCCCTCCAAAGGGAATTCTGTCTTGGGGATGCTGGGTGTGCAGTGCTGGCCCGCAAACCTCTGTGAAAGCCAAGAGAGGTGACAGCTGAGGGCTCTGACTGCTTGAGCCCAAGGGTGCTGGGGTGTCCTTTTGTTTGGATTATTAGCTGATCTCTCTTTCTCCTCCTCTGTAGCACAGGCTGGCTAGGCCCGGTGAGCATCTTTGGGTATTTCGTCATTGGGACGATTGTCAACAAGATATTAATGAGCCCAATTGTGTCTAAACTTGTGCAGCAGGAAAAACTGGAGGGGGATTTCAGGTGAGTCCCAGCAGAGCAGTGTTTTCACTGCCTCTTGGCAGCTCCCGCAAAAGCCGCATTTTTGTCCCCCTTCAGTGCTATGTACGCAGCTACTTCTCTTGTCCGTGCCTTTCCCCGCACTTGGGGAAACCTACCTGCGCAATGCTGCCCCAAAGTCCGTGTACTGAGCCCCCACCACCCCTTTCACTGCCCTGTGTCATGGTAGGCAGTGCCCTTGGTTCAGTCTCCTGGTTCAGTCTCCAGGCTGCTTGCCTGGTCATTGCTGTTGCTGGGGCCTCTGCTAGGGCATTGGATGTTTTGAAGAAAACCCCACATGGAGCTTCCTTGCTGCAGATGCAAGTTCAGTGAACTGCATCTACTGACAGAAATCATGTTTCTGCTTCACCACCACCTTCATGAAGTGCCCAAAACAGCACAGTCTTTCCATACGCTCCATAACTCATCTCCTCCCCTTGCCCTGCAGGGTTGGCTGGGTGTGTGGCAGGTGCTTTCCAGCTTTCCCTGGGGTTCAGGGCATCCAGGGACAGCAGCAGAAGCTGGTGTGGCGCAGGGAGCCCAGACCAGGGCAGTTGGTTGTGGTGATTCTGTATGGTGGAGATGCTGGGCTGGCAAACAGGAGGCCCAAGGGCTGAGAAGATTTGCACAGAGAGCGGGATACCAAAGAAATGCGCCACTGAGCTGGCCCAGAATGATGTCACCTTGTGCTAAGCCTTAGTCTCTGGTGCCTTTTTGAGCCTATTGAGTATTTCTGTCAAGAGATGCCTCAGATCAGTGCTCTGACAGATGCAAGACAAGTTTCCTGTAGCAAGGATGTTGGCTACATAATTCATTGGGCATTTGTGCACAATCCTGATGATGTTTTTTTGAGTTGTCCAGGTTCAAGCACATGCAGATTCGTGTCAATGCAGAACCAGCTGCTTTCTACAGGTTGGTAGCGTTCATTTCTTTATGTCCTCGTAAGGATCCTCCCAGCTTGGGGCATCCTTGTTGTGTTCATGTATCCCAGAGGAGTCCAAGTCCTGTTGCTGCAGCTGGAGCTTTCTGTCCCCTCCATCCTGCTGCAGCATCATACAGCCTGACACTCTGTTCTCCTTTGCATTCTGTGCATAATGTGCAGAAATGCTCCACAGCAGCTGGAGACAACTATTTTTTCTCTGCCTCCCTTTTAACATCCCCAGAGGCCTCATACAGATTCGGTGCTGGCTTAGAGACCATTGCCGATGTTTTGCCAGGTCCTTACCTGGAAGATTGCTCGAGGTCTCATTGTGTCTTGTCAGGATGTTTCCCCGCGGACTTGTTGCTGGTTACTTCTGACCCCATCCCACTGCTGCTAACCTGCGTGTCTTCTGTGGGTATGCTAGCTGTTGCCTGGCCTCCTTACCTCTGCTTCCTCCTCTAGGTCAGTCTGTGTCCTGACCCTCCCAACACTGTACTGCTACTCTCTGAATTTGCTCAGTGCCATTAACCCCAGAGCTGAGCACACAGTCAGGAGCCTGGCAGCACCTCCCCGCTTAGTGATGCCCTGAAGTCTGTTGAGCTGCTGCTTGGAGCCTTTCAGGTGTTTCACAGAATGGCTAGAACCCAGGAAAAGGGCCATGATTTTACTGTAGCTTGTGTTGGGGTGCCTGGTTGGTGGCAGGAGGTTGTTGCTCCTCTCTTGTCACGTGTCTGCCTTTGCCCTTTGCGTTGTGAAATCGCGCTTCTTCCAGGAATTTAAGCAAGCAGCAGCTGTCCTGTCTCTGGTCTTACCTGCCTGTGATCTGTATTTGACTCCTTCATGCTGTATTGACTGAGCATTTCAAGTGTTGTGGTGCTGTCCCCAAAGTGGTTTGATTCAAAATAACCGATTTCATAAAGATTTATATTCTCAGGCGTGAAACTCTGATTTAAATAACTGAAATCAGTCTTGGTTTGCATTGGCAAGTTTGAGTTATTTCTTTGTGGACTGGTTGATTCTTATTGGTTGATGATTATTTTTCTTAATGGAGAAGATACTCTAATTACATGCCCTTATTTAAGCTGCGGTACTTTTCCTCACAATTTTGAAGTTTTTTATTCTATTACGAAGTAGAAAACGGAAAGTGAATTATACCAGAAAACAGAGTGTCTTATTTCAGTACAGTTCATTAGTAGAAAAGCCTCACTTGGTGGGAAACTAGAATTTAATTGAATTGCACAAAACGAGGCATTTTCATGGTATGAATCTTAATTAAAAATAAAGGCATTTTTTAAAAGGTTGCATTCCTAGAATCCTGCAAGAGGAGGAGCACATGGCGAGTGGCTGGTTTAGATTGCCAGGCTTCTCTAGCTTGTAGAAGCTGTTAGATCTTGTCCTCTTGCACTTGCCTAACCATTGTTTTGGTAAAGGAAGAAACAAAACCTGAGCACTGTCACCTTTTTATTTCTTTGGTTTCTAAGCCTTTGGCAAACTTGCTTTAAAAGTGAACTGAATGGGAGGAAAAGCCGAAACCAATACAGCAATCTCTTCTTGTCTGCAAAAGAAATAATAGCTCTGGTCCCTGGTGTCTTCCTCGTCTTTAACGCCTTGTGTCCAAGGCTTTGTCCTTTCTGAATACTCGGCAGCAAAGATTGCACCTCAGTAGTTACGTGAGATGGGTTGTAGGGCAGTAATGCCAAATTGGATTCTAACTGGATGTATTTTTGAGAAGGAAAATGTATTTTTCTAAGAACCAAGAATCTTTATAACTGAGACTCTTCAAAAATCTTAATTTGTATTTTTTTGTGCAGCTCCTGGCCCTGTCTGCTTGGGCCCTAGTGACTGCCGTTGCGTGGACTGTGGTGGGAGCATGGGTGTGTGCTGGGCACAAGCGTGTGTTGGGTGGCAGGGGCAATAGCTGCCGTGGCAGGTGGGAGTCTGGAGTAAGATGTGGAGCGCTCTCTGCATTTTGCCACCTGAGGGCAGCCCAGCCCTTGCGAAGGAGCAGAAGGAGCTGCCACACTTGCTGAAGGTGGTGGTTTAGAGCTGAGATGTGCCTCCTTGGTACTAGCTCAGCCTGGCCATGGGACCACTGCTAGCTCAGGTGGTGGGTGACCCCCTGATGCCTGCAGAGATACCCCTGGGAAAGTGGGGGGCTGTGGGGCTGGGGTCACCCGCACTGGGGGCTGCACTGTGCGGGGCTTGTCTGTGTCCCACTCCTCCAGGGTGGGGAACCGGAAGAGGTGGACTGGGGCTGCCGGCCGCACAGGTGGTGTTGGCTTGCTGTCACCTCCTGGACTTGCCTCTGCCCTCTCCTTTCTGGCTCCAGCTGTGTAGTGGTGCCATCCCTCTCTCCCAGCCAGGCTCTGCTTGGAAAGCGTGTGTGACCTTGGGTGTGCATTGCTCCAGGCTGGGGCCTCGCTGACGGTGTCTGGCCTTGCCTCACCTCCTCCTGTATGCAACAGCAGCATCCCTGGGCCCTGGGAGAGATTTGCAGGGCTGCTTGTTTCAGCCAGAGTTTCTTGGTGAAGCTCTTCAGGAACGTGCTCTTGGCTGTTCAGTTCCTGCTCGACAAAGAGCTTGTTGCTTGGAGGCTAAGGTGCCAGACCCTTTCCAAGCCTCAGTCCTGAAGCCCGTGCTTTGACCTCGTTGCAATGCTCCCGAGATGCCTGTGGCATGTTGCAATCTTATTTTACAGGGCCGGGCAAGTGGAGCACATGCGTACGGACCGGAGGCTGCAGAGCCTGCTGCAGACCCAGAGGGAGCTGATAGGCAAGGAGCTGTGGCTATACAGTGAGTGGGGAGTTTGGGGGGTGAAGTGGGGCGTGTGGTAGCTCCATTGCAGTGGCCCACAGGCTTGGGAACCCTGCTGCTAGAGCAGCAGTGCTGGGTTTTTCTCTCCTGCCTCTTGCTGGTGTATGAAAGCCCTGAGAGTGAACAGAGGGTGCCTCCTGTGGTCCTGAATGGGAATCCTGTTGTGAAAAAGCCTTGTAGAGAGCAAAGTTGTGGAGGACCTAGCTAAGTCAGAGAACACAAGCCCCAAAAGGGGAATCTGCAGGAATCTGTGTTTTTTGTGGGGCAGGTGTTCAATGGCCAGGAAGAGAGGGAAGGGCTTGAGCTTTGAGGAACGAGAGGATTGTATATGTGGTTGGGAGAAGTGGAAACTTCTTTCCTATAGAGCCTGTCCCTTGTGTATGGTTGTCCCCTGAAAATTTCTCTTCTCCCATTGTCACTGGGTCCAGGTTTGGGCATTAAATGACTGCTATCAAGACAGCTCTTCCTCATCTCACCAGCATAGTGAGCTTCTGAGCAATGTAAGGGAGGGAGAGCCCTGAACACAGGTGTCTCTGTGGGAGTTTGGGGTCTTTCTGCCTGTCCTGTGCTCCAAGACAGACTTCATGGCCAACCATCTCTCCCCAGAGCTTCCTTTTTGCCCTCCCTCCTGTTTCTTGTGAGTCAGCCAGGCCCCTGAAGAGTAGAAACATGCAGGTAAAGTGGCTTTTGCCCCATGGTGGTTCCTGAGCTGCGTGTCTGGATGATGTTTCTCTGCTCAGGGGCTTGCTCCAAAGTGCTCTTTGCTTGGCAAATGGATTTTCACCCTGGTGCTTGTGCTGTCCTGCAAAATGGGTTCTTCTGCTCTGGTGCATCATGAAGGGCTGAGGCAAGACCGCAGGTCTTCTTCTGACCAGGCCCATGGGCTGTACTTGAGCCTGCCTGGGAAAGAGGTTCCCACCCTAACTCACTGTCTTCTCTCAATGTGCTTCTGCCCAGTTGGGATCAACACCTTTGACTACCTGGGCAGCATCCTGAGCTACGTGGTCATTGCCATTCCCATCTTTTCTGGGGTCTACAGTGACCTGAGTCCAACAGAACTCAGCGCCCTTGTCAGCAAGGTGAGCTAAGGGTGATCTCCCATACCCCATTGTGGAGGGTGAGTGGGCACTAAGGATGGAGGTTTCTTGTGGGGCTGGTGGCATTGGGGCTGGATAACCTGCAGCGATTGACCTACAGGTTAGACTGTCCCTGCCCATGGTGGCATGGAAATGGGAGCTTGGAGCCAGCTGGTGTATGATTAACCTGGGGGTGAGAACTGTCAAGGGCATGTCTGTGTAAGTGTTTCCTAGCTCAGACCTCTGCGTCTAAAAAAACCAGGAGGTCAGAAAGCCTCTGGCTTTCGGCGGTGTGGGTGAGGATTGGGTCTGCGCAGTGCTGCGGGTCCAGGTTATGCCCTGGGCTGCTGCCCGTGGTGAGCCTGGCCACCTGCGAGGCTGAGCTGGCTTTCATCCACCTTCCTGACCTGATTCGTTCCCAGATACTCAAAACTGGCTTGTGATAGAGAATGCAGAGCTAAAAATAGCTAAGTGGGCACTGCAGGCTGAGACACCCTGCTGTGAGCCATATACGGTGCTGGGGCAGGGCTGGTGGCATGGATCTGCGTGACTTAGACGGGGCAAGCGTGCTGGGCCCCAGGCTGGCCAGCAGACACTCTGCACACACCATCCCTGGGTGGCAGGAGATGTGTCCACCTGGCAAAAGCTGCTGTACTGAGCAGGGAAGCCCTGCTCTATCCAAATATGGTCATCTTCTTCACTCCCACCACCCTGGGTGACTTCTCCACCTCTCCTTCGTCTTGCTGGGACTGCTGATGTGGCCAAATGTCTGGACTCCTTGGCTGCTTCCTTGCAGCCATGGAGGAAGGGGCAGTGCCCCAGCTCAGTGCTGAGCCTTGCTCTGCTGTGTGATTCCTCCACAGAATGCCTTTGTTTCCATCTACCTCATCAGCTGCTTCAGCCAGCTCATAGATCTCTCCAGCACCATGACCGATGTAGCTGGCTACACGCATAGGTGAGCTTGTCTGCGGGCAGGTCTCTGCCAGGAAAGGGAAATGCGGGACAAGACTCTGCCCAGGTCTGTGCTAAATAAGTAAAAAGCAGTTGCTTGTGAACAAGCACGGACAAGTTTGGATATTGTGAGGAGGCTGCTGGAATTGTCCCTGGAATTCATGCAACTTCTTGTTTGTCTAGGATTGGTGAGCTGCAGGAGACCTTGCTGAGCCTTGGCAGAAAAAAAAATAACTACTCAGAAGCCAAAGCCAGCTGGGATTTGGATGGGTGAGTCTCCTCTCAGCAACTGGCTGGCTTGTAGCTTACATGCCAGAGTGTGGGGCTGTCACGGGATGGACGTGGCCTTGGTGTCACAGCCTGTTGCATGCAGTTAGTTGGAGCAGGCAGTGCTTGCTGTGATTTGTCATTCCCGGGGCATGTGGGGTAGGGCCGCTGTCACAGGAGGTCTAAGCTGCCTGATCTTTGCCAGTCTCAGCGTGATCGCTTACCTCCAGATCTCTTCTCCTTTGTCTTGGTGGTGGCCCAGCAGCCATTCTGGGGAGGACCCAGTGCCAAGGGACACAGCTTTCCTTCTGGAGCGAGTGACGCTCTCAGTGCCATCCTCTGGCAAGCTGCTCATCAAGGACCTGAGCCTCAGGATCTCACAAGGAAACAGTGTGATGATTGTGGGGAACACTGGCACAGGGAAGACATCTCTCCTGAGGGTCCTTGGGGGACTCTGGGAGAGCACTCGGGGTAAGGACTGCTGCTCGCTGCAGGCTTCTCTTTCTCAACCAGGGCTGCCCTGAGTTTGGAAGGTGGCACTGTGGGGTTGTGAGGCCAGTGCCACCTTGTGATGGTGAATGTGTCACTGATGCATTGGAGCCACCCATCTCTAATCGCGTACTCTGCTCTGGCTGTCATTGCTTTGCCCTGTGTTGCAAATATACCTTTTCTGGGATTTGTTGGCTACTTCATGGGGCAGGACTGCACAGGGGGCGGTGGGGAGTTGTTGGCTGGCGCTGCAGGCTTGGCATGAGTGTGTTTCTGTGCAGGGAGCATCAAGATGCTGACCTGCTTTGGCCCCCGGGGAGTGGTGTTCCTACCGCAGCGGCCCTTCTTCACCGACGGAAGCCTGCGTGAGCAGGTGAGCCCAGGGGCTACCTCTGGCCCCAGCTCTGCTCCCAGCTGTGATTGTGCCCTGTGAACCTGTGTGCTGCAGAAAGGCCTGCAAGAGGGAGGATGCCTGTGGCTGCTCCTTCCCTCGTGCCTGAGTTCATGCCACCACTGTTGCGTCTCTGATGGACTGTGTCCAGCTCCGTCTGATGTGGCTTCTTTTGCTCTGTTAAACAGGTGATCTATCCCCTGAAGGAGGTCTATCCAGTTTCAGGTATGTGGAAATTCATTAGAGCAATTAGCCAACCCTGTGGTGTCAGCTCCCTGTCCTGTACCCAGTTGTTGTGGTTTAACTTGGCAGGCAGCTAAACACCACACAGCTGCTCACTCACCCCCCCACCCCAGTGGGATGGGGGAGAGAATCGGAAGGGCAAAAGTAAGAAAACTTGTGGGTTGAGATAAGAACAGTTTAATAACTAAACTAAACTAATAATAATAAAATAATAATGATAATTATAATAATAATATTGTAATGGAAATGAAAAATAACGAGAGAGAGAGAGAGGGAAAGAAAACAAAAAAAGCAAGTGATGCACCTGCTCACGACCCGCCGACCGATGCCCAGCCAGTCCTCGAGCAGCGATCGCTCCCCCCGGCCAGCTCCCCACCATTAATATACCGAGCGTGACGTCATATGGTATGGAAGAGCCCTTTGGCCAGTTTGGATCAACTGTTTGAGCTGTGTCCCCTCCCAGCTTCTTGTGCACCGGGCAGAGCATGGGAGGCTGGAAAAGTCCTCGACTAGTGTAAGCACTACTTAGCAACAACTAAAACACCAGTGTGTTATCAACATTATTCTCATACCAACTCCAAAACACAGCACTATACCAGCTACTAGGCAGAAAATTAACTCTGTCCCAGCCGAAACCAGGACATCAGCGAAGCCACCGAGGCGAAGGGCTCCGGAGCGGAGGATCGCGCCGGGGGACCCTTCCTAAAGCGGCAAACCCGCGGAGGTAAAAGCGCAGGGAGAGAGAGGGTTCCCCAGCGCCCTGCCCCCGCAGCGAGAAAGAGTGAGCTCCTGAGGAGCGGCAGCTCTGACTCGGCGTGGGCGGGGACAAAGAGTGACGGCGGCAGTTTAAAACCCCAGGGTACCCGCCATTTCAGCGAAGCCACTGAGGTGAACGGCTCCCGAGCAGAGAGAGGATCGCGCCGGGGGACCCTTCCTAAAGCGGCAAAACCGCGAAGGCGGAGAGGGTTCCCCAGCGCCCCTCCCAAGAACGGGAAAGAGGGAGCTCCTGACGAGCGGCAGCTCTGACTCGGCCTGGGCGGGGACAAAGAGTGACGGCGGCAGTTTAAAACCCAGGGTACCCGCCCTTTCAGCTGTTGTGGTGTTTAGCTGCCTGCCAGTTTAAACCACGCAGCAGCTCACTCACCACCACCCCCAACCCCTAGTGGGATGGGGGAGAGAATCGGAAGGGCAAAAGTAAGAAAACTTGTGGGTTGAGATAAGAACAGTTTAATAACTAAACTAAACTAATAATAATAAAATAATAATGATAATTATAATAATAATATTGTAATGGAAATGAAAAATAACGAGAGAGAGAGAGAGGGAAAGAAAACAAAAAAAGCAAGTGATGCACCTGCTCACGACCCGCCGACCGATGCCCAGCCAGTCCTCGAGCAGCGATCGCTCCCCCTGGCCAGCTCCCCACTGTTAATATACTGAGCATGACATCATACAGTATGAAATAGCCCTTTGGCCAGTTTGGATCAACTGTTTTAGCTGTGTCCCCTCCCCTTCCAGCTTCTTGTGCACCTGGCAGAGCATGGGAGGCTGGAAAAGGCCTTGACTAGTGTAAGCACTACTTAGCAACAACTAAAACATCAGTGTATTATCAACATTATTCTCATCCTAAATCCAAACCACAGCACTATACCAGCTACTAGGTAGAAAATTAACTCTATACCAGCTAAAACCAGGACACCAGTGCAGCTTCTCCCCTACCATGCCCCATCAGGAGCGCTCATCTGTTTTGCTTTTGTGCTCTCTGCTTTTCCTTGGAAGATTTACCTTAGTGTAGGTTAAGGTCAGCTCTGTGTTCCCTCCCTTTTGGGAGGGAACATATTCTCTTGATGCAATGAGGACAAGCTGGCCATGCTCTATATGTTGTGCTAGACATGTGATATATGTTGAGGCACCTTGCTGTTGGGATACATTTGTCTGGTACAACCTGCCTTTGGGCAAGCCGTGGTTGGCTTCATCTCATTTTCCATCCAGCTCTATCTTTCACTGGTCCTCTCTTTCAAATGATGTCCCAGGGCCTTGCATGCTGTTGAGGTCAGACTACATGGATCCTTTCTCTCCCCTACCCTCTTCCCAAGCCAGACCACACGTGGCCTGCTGCAGCTTCCAAATGTCCAGGTTTAAGTTTCTGTCTGAGTGAAGCAGTGTTACGTGCTGCTTTCAAACACTTGGGTGTCACAGTCTTGCTTAGAGTAACTGCAGCCATCAGCTACTGTTGTGGCTCTTCAGCAGCTTCAGAGAGGTCCATGGCAGATGCACAGCCCTTCTGCTCAGCTTCCATAGCTGCTGACTGTACCAGCTCAAGTGTATGTTCTGCTCCACAGCTGTTTCACCCTGAGGTTTTTCCCATCCCACATAGGATCCTTTTGCTGGCTGTTACCTGAGCCCTTCCCCTGTGACTCTGCCACCTGCAGCATACAGTGGGCAGTCAGCCGTAAGAGAGCAGCTGGTGGGCAGGGCCTTGGCAATTGAAGCCTGGATCCTTGTGTTCTGGCTGTGTCCGTCTGTGACCATGGACTCATGGACTGACCAGTGTCTCACGTGTATCTGTGGAGCCCAGCTACCTCCTGGCGTGCTGCTCACAGGCATGGTTAACATTTTTAAGGAAGGTCAGTCTTTGCGAGCTCTCTGTGCCAAAGCTCAGGACCAGAGATAGTTAAGCAGTCGAGTTAGCTACACTGGACCTCAGGAGATCCTCCAATCCTTCCCTCCTGCTCCACTGACTCCTCCTTGTAGCTGTGGCCTCAGCACACGTTGCCTCTGCTTATGCTTTACTGCTTTCTCCCCTAGGGTCTGCAGATGATGAGAGAATTGTGCGATTCCTGGAGCTGGCTGGGCTGGTGAGTCCCTGGTAGTGCTGCTGCCTTCTTTCCTGGTGCTGCCAGCGAGGGAAGAAGGGATGAGGTTTTGTGGCAGCACAGCATGACCATGTGCTGGACACATGCGGGGACATTGTCTGCAGCTGGGACAGGGCTGTCCATGGGACAGGCAGAGGAGGAGGGATACGGAGCAACTTCAGCTCAAACGGGAAAAGAGAGAGTAGCAGGAAGGGGGTGGTTATGCTCAGGGCCGTGGGCCGACAGGGTTGGGGCTGTGTTCACAAGTCTGCTGTGCTCTCTGCAGACTGATTTGCTGGCGAGGGCTGGAGGACTGGATGAGCAGGTGGACTGGAACTGGTAAGGGCGCTCACCGTCTGTGTGAATTCGGGTGATCCCTCTGGGTGGGGAACACTTCTAAGCAGATGCACATTGCTGCTGGGCTTAGGAACATCTGTGTCCAGCTGTGTCCTGTAGGAGGTAGGCAGTATACAGGGGCAAAGCCGTCATGCCCCAAGCATCAATGCCAACAATCACCAGCCATGCTGCTCTGCAGGCAGCTGATGGTGCACAGCGGTGCAGAGCCAGTCCCAGCGCAGAGGGGGGCACGGGTGACATACAGGGACAGTTGCTTGCTGGGGTCTCTGGTATCAGCCACTATAAGCTCTTCAGCAAACGAGCTCTTTTTGTTGAGGGAGATTTTGAATCTCGGACCTTCTGCAGGTATGACATCCTGTCCCCGGGGGAGATGCAGAGGCTCTCATTTGCACGGCTCTTCTACCTCCAGCCAAAATATGCAGGTGAGTGAGTGACTGTGAAAGAAAAGAGGGGGGATAAAAAAAAGGTAGGGCCTTTGGTGTAAAGAGAAGCTGGTACAGAGACAGTGCATGAAAACCCTTTTTTGCTAGGAACATGCTTCGTCTTGGCCATTATTTTAGCAGCATAGCACACAGGATTCAGGGGTGAAAACATTTCATTGTCTGTGTGGAGGGTGGTAAATCAAGAGGCTGTATATAAGACATTCTATTCTTAGGGAACTAATGATTAATGTTCTTGGTCCAGGACTGATGGCACCTGAAGAAGCCCTCTCTCAGCATGCTGTGGTGGGTTGACTCTGGCTGGACGCCAGGTGCCCACCAAAGCCACTCTATCGCCCCTCCTCAATTGGACAGAGGAGAGAAAATATAACAAAAGGCTCATGGGTCGAGATAAGGACAGGGAGAGGTCATTCAGCAGTTACCGTCACAGGCAAACCAGACTCAACTTGGAGAAATTAGCTTAGTTTATTAACAATCCAATCAGAGTAGGGTAATGAGAAATAAAACCAAGTCTTAAAACACCTTCCCCCCACCCCTCCCTTCTTCCCGGGCTTAGCTTCACTCCTGATTATTCTCTACCTCCACCCCCCAGCAGCACAGGGGGACGGGGAATGGGGGTTGCGGTCAGTGCATCACACCTTGTCTCTGCTGCTCCTTCCTCCTCAGGGGGAGGACTCCTCACACTCTTCCCCTGCTCCAGCGTGGGGTCCCTCCCACGGGAGACAGTCCTCCATGAACTTCTCCAACGTGGGGCCTTCCCACGGGCTACAGTTCTTCACAAACTGCTCCAGCGTGGGTCCTTTCCACGGGGTGCAGTCCTTCAGGAACAGACTGCTCCAGCGTTGGGTCCCCCGTGGGGTCATAAGTCCTGCCAGCAAACCTGCTTTGGCGTGGGCTCTTCTCTCCATGGGTCCACAAGGTCCTGCCAGGAGCTTGCTCCAGTGTGGGCTTCCCACAGGGCACAGCCTCCTTTGGGCATCCACCTGCTCCGGCGTGGGGTCCTCCATGGGATGCAGGTGGATATCTGCTCCACCATGGACCTCCATGGGCTTCAGGGGACAGCCTGCCTCACCATGGTGTTCACCATGGGCTGCAGGGGAGTCTCTGCTCCGGCGCCTGGAGCACCTCCTCTCCCTCCTTCTTCCCTGACCTTGGTGTCTGCAAGAGTTGTTCCTCTCACATATTCTCACTCCTCTCTCCAGCTGCAATTGCACAGGTTTATTTTTTTGTTCCCCCTTCTTAAATATGTCATCCCAGAGGCGCTACCACTGTCGCTGATTGGCTTGGCCTTGGCCAGCGGCGTGTCTGTCTTGGAGCCGACTGGTATTGGCTCTATCAGACACGGGGGAGGCTTCTAGGAGCTTCTCACAGAAGCCACCCCTGTAGCCCCCCACTACCAAAACCCTGCCATGCAAACCCAATACAATGCTCACCAGTTGCCATGTAAAGAAGCGTGCATGCTGGGGAGTGTGGTGCCAGCTGCTGTATCTGAAGCTCATGAACCTCTGTAGGGTCGTGGAAGCAATGTGGGAAATTTAGCTGTGATGCAGCAAAAGATGACAAAGAGCAGTGGGAGGAACGGTCCTGAGAGATCACAGAAGCAGCTCCCATTAGCAGATGGGGCTAATTCCTTTGCATACCTAGATTGCTAGTGACTGCTGGGGCCTGGGGGAGGCTGTTGGAGGACTTGTCATGAGGGCCAGAGTGAGTGTGGATACCTCTCTTCCCCTGAAGCCTGCGGCACGGCTCGGTGCTGTCTGGGCAGAAGGAACCTGTGGATTGCAAACTAAAAGCTGTAGAGATGATGTGAAACAAGTTGAATTTATCTGCTCCACATCTGTAGTATTTACGCTTAATTGACAGGAAGGTGCCTCGGGCTGTTCTGGGTGCTCCAGGTGGGGTCTGGGCCAGAGGGGTGCACAGGCTGCTGCTCAGCCCAGCGCTCTGGCTCACAGCCTGCCTTGAGAAGGTCACGTCTTGGCTTTCACAATGCGGGGGACGAGGCAGTGGCTGGCAGCTGTTGAGGGAGAGGAATGAGGTGAATGGCGCTGTTTGGGTGGATTTGAGGGCTTGTGGGGAAGGGCAGCTTTCCCAGTTGACTGACACCATCTGTGCCAGAGGAAAATTAGAGTCCTCAGGCTTCTCTTCACTTGCCTGCTGCAGATGCTTTTGGTGAACTCCAGTTAATATGTGAAATGTTCTCAGCAGTTGCTGCTCTTTTGCCTAGGGGGAGGTGACTGGTCGGGAGAGGATTTGTGGGGCTTACGACTTGTCTCTCAGTGCTAGATGAAGCCACCAGCGCCCTGACAGAAGAGGTGGAGCATGAACTGTACCGTGTGTGCCTTCAGCTGGGCATGACACTGATCAGTGTGGGACACAGGGCCAGCCTGGAAAAGGTGAGATGGGGAGACAGCGCTCCATGCCTCCCTGGTGGTGGCAAGACAGGGGAGGTGGAGAGGCAAGCAGAGGGGAGTGACTGAGACTGGAGAGCCTTACTGTGGGATGACACACCCTTGTAGAGACATCCTTCTGTTGTTGTGTTGTTGAATTGCAGTTCCACAGCTGGATTTTGAAACTTCATGGGGAGGGAAGATGGGAGCTCACTCGATGCGAGAAGATGAAGCGGCTCCCAGCTGGGGAAGGATGCTGAAAAACATGCCCTTGTCTGGCCAGCTGCAGAACCTGCACGCGCATGGGAGAGCTCTGAATAGCAGACATGGAGCTGCCGAGCCAGCAGCTGTCAACAAGGGATTCATCCAGTGCAAGACCAGTTCTGGATTTTGCTGATGGACACAGAGCCAAGTCTGAACTCATGGTGTGGGGTTCTGCCAGGAGCAGACAAATTTACAACATCCTTCTCCCAGCCCCCTTCTCCTGCCTCCCTGCCTCTCATGGGGGAAAGGGCTGAGCTGCTAGGCTGCCCAAAGAGAAGATGCTGCCTCATGGGGCTTGTAGAAGCAATGGCCAGAGGAACGTCCGCTTGTCCACACCGCAGTGGTGCGAGGCTAGGATCCAGCCTCCTGTTCTGCCCTCTGTGTCTCGCTGGGACCTCTGTATTTTTGATATATAGGTCTGCAGAACAGACTTCTGTACGTGTGGCTCTGTTGAGGGTTGTGCTCCCCAGCAGGTGCCAAGGGATGCACTGTAAGGAGAGGAGAATGCTGGCACAGAGAAGGGGCATGTCTCTGCTCTCCTTATGAGACAGGGCTACAGGTCAAAGGAACATTTTTGTATTAAAATCTGGGGCCTGTTTTCCAACGATGTTTATGGAGAAGAGTCAGTATTTGTTAAACAGACTGCTGCATCTTTTCCTTCTGGGGTTTGCTCTGGAGGAGATGCTTGTATATTGGCAATGGTCCTGGACTAGACTACTGGTGAAGAGCAGAGCCGGGGCAGGAGTAATATACCTATTCAGGGCTGGGCATCCTGCCCTGCTGCTACCTCCACAGCTACTGCAAGGCACAAGGAACCCCAAGGAGGGCTTTTGGCCCTCTGCTTTTAGGGGAGGAGACAGAGCTCACCTCCCCTTACTGTTCTGCCTATGATGAGTCATGTTCTCTCCCCTGCCTCTCATAGGTGTGTGGAGACAGAGGTTTTGAAGGCCTCTGTATTGCAGAGGTCATTCTGAGACTGCAGTGGAGGTACAGTCTCTGAGCGCTTACTGGCCACCAGTTGCTTAATGATATTTCTGGACATGGCCCCTGTTCTGCAGTGGAGGAGCAGGAGGTGGCTGCTGGCAGAGCCAAGCTAGCAGCTCTTCTGCCCCTCCACCAGGCGCTTGCATCCCTCTATGATCTGCTGCACGGCTTCATGGTCGTCCAGGGTGGTTAGGTCCCCAAGCTCACTGGCCTTGTCCTCCACGATTTTCCTTAGTACCCGACGCATAATCTTCCCCGAGCGTGTCTTGGGCAGCCGGTGTGTGACCTGTGATGGGGAGGAGCAGAGCTAAGGCTGAGAGAAAGGGGTTGGCCAGGCTACCGGGGTGGGTGTTGGACCAGCCTGCACATGTTACCTGAACGTACTCTGGAGCCGCGTACTTAGCGATCTTCTTTGAGATCAGCTCCCGTAGCTCAGCAGCGAGAGTCTCCTGCGTGTAGCCACTGTCCTTCTTCAGCACAACAAACACGTAGGCTCCTGGCAGAAGGACCACCAGGTTACTGAGCACCGTGTGCAGCATGCTCCTGAAAGCCTGCCTGGATCTAGTGCCAAGAGAGGTCCCTATCTGCTGGTAGCCTCAGGGGATGCTCTGTAGCCTGAGCTGTAAGTGCTTTTGGCTGTGGTGCTGCTGCTACCACCTTATGCAAAGCACAGCTGGTCTCGTGTAGATTGTGATGACTGTGCCAAGATCCCCACTAATGTGCTGTACAACATTGGCACAGCGTTGCTACCAGGGGTTGGTGTGACAGTGCCACTTCCCACTGCAGTGCAGTAGCCCCGGGAGAGACGTTTCAGGGGCAGGAAAGCAAGCATCTTACCTTCTCCTTTGATCTCATGTGGGTAGCCAATGACAGCAGACTCCGCCACTGCCATGTGGTGATTCTGGAAGAGAACAGGGCTGGGGTTTGGATCAGTGCTTTTGGCAGGCTGGCTGCCACCTGGGAGCTGCCCTGACCTGGCTTAGCTGCTGCAGCCCGTGGTAATGTGGAGAGATAAGGAAGGGCCTCAGGTGGCCTCTGCCCTTTTTCCTTCTTGCCTCAGCAGGTCTGTCTGCAAACACAAGTCTTCTCCTCTGCCCCTGGATGCTTTAGGCTTGCACCTTCTAGACCCTGTTCTGTGCCTCCAGGTTGCTCCACCAGGTCCCACAATCTTTACTGGTCCACGGATGCTCCTCCTTAACATGCCTGGCTGCCACTTTGGGATTCACCCGCTTACAGCATCAACCTTGTCAGGCTTTGTCCCTTCCTGGCTGCAGAGAGCCAGAATGGGACAGGAGAGGGTGTTCCCGCAGGCAGGCTCTGGGTCCAACACTGTTCCCTGCTGCTGCAGCAGCAGTGTGTTTCTGTCCAGGCATTTCAAAGAGGTTTCCCTGAGCACCACCAGTGCGCCTTTGCTGTCCCCTTGGCTGGCTTTACCTCCCACCCAAACCTCTTACCACAACATCCTCCACCTCTGCAGTGCCCAGCCGGTGTCCACTGATGTTAATGATGTCATCTAGCCGTCCTGTCAGCTGGTAGTAGCCCTCACTGGTACGATACACACCATCCCCAGTGAAGAAAAACCCTGCAGTGGCCAGAACCATGCCATGGTCAGTTGTTGCAGTGAGCATGTGAGTTGCTCACCAGGCATGCTCTCACCTCGCCCCCTCCTCCTCTCTGTTGGCACCAGGGCTCATGTACTCTGCTCCTTCCTCAGCTGCTCAGGGTGAAGGTGTCTACCTTCCTTGTCAGTCTTTTGCCTCTGCTGGTACCTGCTCTATCATCAGGCTCCTTCCCTCATTCTGCAGTGCGCCTGGCTAATGCCCAGCCTGCCCCATCACCACAAGCCAGGAGCACTTTGCTCCAGTGCAGGTGCCTGTGGTCCTGCTGTTTCTGCCCTTTGCTTCACATCAAGACACATATGCTCTTGGTCTTGCTCAGTGCCTCTGGATGAGTGACAGAAGTTGACAGGGTTTTTAAGAGTTGCACCAAGAGGCCTCTCTATGCTTGAAGGGACTGGGGGTACAAGGGCAAATCCACTGCCCTAAAACCACATGTGATCCAATGGGGAAGGTTGGTGAGAGACCCATTCCCAGGCCAGTGCTGAGGTATCTGGCATGGGGAGGTGAAGGGCCTCAACACTGTGGAGGGTCTGTGGAAGAAAGAAGCAGCAGTACCAGCTCTCGAGTCCTGCCCTTGTGCAGAAAACCAGCAGACAGACTCAACTGTACCCAACCAAACACCTATGCAGTGACCTGCCATGTGTTTTCCTTACCTGGATAAGGAGTCAGATAGGTTTCCAGAAATCTCTTGTGGTCATTGTAAATGGTTCGTGCCATACCTGGCCAGGCTTGTGAGATGCAAAGCACTCCAGAGACATTGTTTTCCAGAAGGACATTTCCCTGTAGAATAGTTACCTTTTAGTAACCATGGCTGAGGGTACTTGGGATGTTTAGTCATTGCCTATTTAACCACCCTGTGATGGGAATGTCAGGAAGGGCAGTGAGGAGAGTCCTGTGCCCCCGAATCCAATGGGACAGGCTTAGTCTCTCCCAGCAGATGTCTGCAGCCAGCTGCCTACCATGGTGGGACGCAGGGCCCCTCCAGGGTTGCTGGCTGTCCTTGCTCAGCCAGCTCACCTTAGAAAGACATGCCAGGGAGCCCAAGCACAGCCTGCCTTGTCAGGACAGAGCAAGCTAGAAAACAACTCAACTTCTGCACTAGTTGGAAGAACAGGTTCACTGTTAGTCCCTTTCTAGTAAAGAAGGTTGCCGTCTAGCAGAGGTGAGCAGGAAAGACGCACTTGCAGATCTCCACTCCCATCAGCAAGTACACGCTGCAAGCACCTGGGGGAAAGCGGGCTGAGCCAGTGCCTGGGCTGCAGGTTATAAATGTACCTTGTTGTCCAGGAGGGAGGGGCTGATCCCAAAAAAGGGTCTCATAGCCATGCCTGGAAGGATTTCAGCTCCAGGATTAGAAGGACGGGGTGAGATACAGATTCCTCCTGTTTCTGAAGCAAAAGAAACTGTAATAGCCATCAAAGTCAGGGACAAGAGGAAAGCCAGGTAGCACTGCTTGGCCAACACCCTTTGCCCTGGCCCTCACTGCACGTTACTGGACCACAGGCTGGGGCTGGATTTGCCAGAGAGCTGGGGAAGGCTCTTTTCAGAAGGATGATCCTGCTCACTTAGTTCAGCAGAGACCTGCTCCCTACTGTCAACTCCCCCATGTTTCTCTGGGTTAGCTTTAAAGGCCATTTCTTTCTTTCATGTTTTGGTGCCCATGGCCCCTTATGGCATTGCTCATACAAGAATGTCAGTAACAACCGTTCCCACTTGGCCAACAAAGCAGCAGGTCACTCCTAAAACCTGGGAAAGCAGAAGCTGGAATGAGGGTTCATACGCATCTTACCAGTTTGCCACCACGTGTCCACTACTGGGCACCGTGTCTCACCGACCACGCGGAAGTACCACTCCCACGCCTCCTTGTTGATGGGTTCCCCTACTGCAAGGGGAAAGACAAGGGGACAGAGCTGAAAGATCAGGTCAAAGACAGCTTCCCAGGGCCTGCTCGTGGAGCCACCCCCAAATGGCACAGTCTCCTGACTTTTTGCTCTCATGTGCTGCTGCTCTTGGCATTTGTTGGAAGAGGCACAACCTGATGCCCAAGGATTTGCTGTTCCAGCCCATGCCACCAGCCGTTACCTGAGCCGAGCACTTTGAGAGAAGAGCGGTCATACTTCTTCACCCATTCATCGCCGTATCTCAGGAGCAGGCGAATGGCAGTGGGCGCCCCGTAGAACTGGTTAATTTTTAACCTCTCCACTGTTTCCCAGTAGCGGCCTGGAATGGGAACAGGGCCAGTAACCATCCACACAGGTCCTCCCAGCCTGAGACCAAGATAGAGGGAGAGGAGGTGAGAGCAAGGGCTCTCTAGCAGTGCCTGGACCCTCAGCAAAGCGAATCCCATGCTGAGAAGGACTAAAGCAGCAGAAGCAGCAGCGTCCCCTTTTCCTCCATATCACCTAGCTCTGCTCTCTCCATGCTGCAGGGAGGGACAGGGAGAAACAGCTTCACCCCTGGAGAAGCAGCAGTGGCTTCCTAACCAGAGGAAAAGACTCTTCCCCTTGCAGCTCTCCACTGGGCACAGCAGCAGCACAACGATTGCTGCCTGTGTCCTGGCATCAAGCCGCCGGCTCCCTGCCTACTGTGGGTCTTGCAGGGTGGCTGTGGCATGCCCCAGCTCCCCTGAGACACCTTCTCACTCACCAGGGTTAGGATGGACGGGAGTGCTCTCAAAAAGGACTGTGGTGCCGCCATTGCAGAGGGGGCCATAGACCACGTAGGTGTGGCCCGTGATCCAGCCGATGTCTGCCACGCAGCCAAAGATGTCCCTGTCCTGGTAGTTGAACACATACTGTGCAAGAGAGGAGAGGCAGTGAGGCATACAGCTTTGGCCTGCCCTCCCGGCAAGGGGGACAACAGGGAGCAGTGTACCCTCTCTCAGCCCTAATGTTATTGCATCCTTCTGTCTTCCCACCACCCCTGCAGGGACACCTTCTTCCTGCAGAGAGTTTTTTAAAACATTATCAGAAAAAATAAAATAAAATACCAGGTGCTCTATGAAGGTGCGAGAGAAGACAGACACTTTAAAAAAAAAAAACAAACCACAGCCAAATCCGCTCTTTTCCAAAGGAGAGAGCTACAGCCTTTCCTTCCTTCTGCTGGTGTCAAGACAAGGCTGATCCAAGCATCAAAACGGGACAACTTTCAGGAGGAGGATGGTCCCTCCGCACCTATATGACCACATGGAAGGAGAGGAGAAGTAGGCAAGGGCAATGTGGTGGAGGACTCCATGAGCCACCCCCAGGCACTGCTGAGCTCCAAACGCACAGTAAACACTCGGGAAAACCCTGAGCTCAGCAAGGAGCCCAGCGTAGGAGCACTGAGGCAGCAAGTAGAGGGACTGTGAGATGCCTCAGCCCAGAGCCGCCCCAGCTTGCCTGCAGGATTTGGCACCTCTCCACCTCAGGGGGGTGAGTGCAGCCTTGTGCCTGCAGGCAGGCAGAAAGCAGAACAAGCTCTTCTTCCCGTTGCCCCACTTACTCCTCAGGAGACCCTTGGCTGCAAGGCTGGAGTATGAGGGAATGATGCCTGCCCTGCGCAGGGCAGAACTGAGTGCCGTCAGACTGGCAGCAACATGTCCAGCTTCCTCAAGCACCCTCTTTTGTTTCCTTTACTTAGTGCCAGGAAAGCTCCCCAGGTGCCTGTCTCCCACTAGCCCATCACTTCTCGCCTTCTGCTCTGGCATCTGCTGTTTCAGACCTTCCTGTCTCTTCCTGCAGCTCCCTGTCTGCAGGCTGCCAGCTGGGGACTCCAGGGCCTCAAGTGCTCCAGGGTGCTCGTAATGGAAACTTCCCCTGCTTGCTCTGTCTCTTTTTAATCGAGCAGTGAATTATGGTAGCAGCAGTCTGCCCCATCCAACTGAGAGATCTGAGCATGCCAGTCCTGTGTCACAGTTTCCAGCACTCCTGAGCGCTAACATGGCCACATGCTGCTTGCTCCCTGCATTGCCATTCTGGGATGGCAGCCCTGGCTCTCGCAAACCATCTCTGATGGCCTCGAGAGGGTCACGTATCATGCTGGGCACAGCTGTACAGACAGCTTAGCTCACAGGAAAACCAAGGGCTTCCGCACAGCCCCTGCACACACCCCAGGAGGTCTGGTCTCCAGCACTCACGGCTGACAGAGAAGACCCAGCCAGCCCTGAGCTTGCTGTCTCATAGGGTGTGTGGTCTGAGGCACTACTGGAACTTCAGTCACACACAGGGAGAGCCAGACCCAAAGCTAAGGGACTGTTCAGAGAGGAACTCCCTCTTCCAGAGGACTCCATATAACGTCTTAGGAAATGTCCGTTGCAACCATTCCTGCAGCCAAGTGCAGCTCCATGCGGTGCTCAGTGCCCTTTTATCCAGCTCTGTTAGAGTTTGCTTTGGGCATGCTAGTGGTTAAAGGCTTCCTTCTTCCCAAAGATGACCCACACTCTTCAGACCCTTTGTCTTGAGGACACTCACCAGCTTTTACAGGTATCCTCAAATGTGCCGCTCCCAGAAGCACTGCCTTCAATCTCCACCTGAGTCAGGGTAGTTACACTCAGGGAAAGCAAGCCAGATGTTTTAGGAGCAAATGGGCGGGCTTCTTCCTCCTCACCCAGTAATATAAAATTATCCTTGCAAGGCTGAGCATCCCACCCAATGATTCAGTCTAGGATAGGGCAGTGAAAGAAAGAAGAAAGCCAAGAAGGTAGCTCAGAGGAGTATGTGTTTGGGAGGCCCTGCTCTGGAGCATGTGTTGCTCTTCCCCACTACCTGTAGGCAGATGTGCTCTACTGGGCTGATGCCCTAGGAGGGCTTCCCAGAGACTTTTCTCTGGATAAAGAGAGTTCATGGTGCAACAAGGCAGCATATCTATTCCCTGCACTGCCTATGGACTGCTAGGTCATGAGTGCTCTGTGGCTGGGATCCATTACCTTGTGCGTGAGAGCAGCAAACAGCAAGTAACCAGCTTGGGAATGAACCAGACCCTTGGGTTTGCCAGTACTGCCTGATGTGTAGAGAAGGAACAACATGTCTTCACTGTCCATGGCAGCAGGCTCACAGCACGCATCTTCCTTCATCATCTCCTGCAGGAGAGAGCAGTTCTCTCTTGGGGTCTCACAGGCTTCCCTGTGTTGTCCCTACACCTGCCTGCACACCTCTCCCCCAAGCCTCCCTCTGAGCACCTGCACCACCCTGGTCCCCCCATACCATCCTCCCTGCCTCTCTACCTCTGCTCCCCTTGTTCACCAGCCTGAACTTTCTTTTGCCTTGCTGAGCTGGCAAATGCTCTCCTCAGCCAGAGCAGACCTGCTGAGTAAGAGGCAGCTATTTTTACACTGCTGCTGCTCTGACCAGCACAGAAGTCTTCCAGGAAGCCTTTCTAGCACTAATTGCTTGCAGATGAGGTGAGCAGAGGCAGGGAGACCTCTGCGCAACTCCAGGGAGCTAACAGAAATGCACAGCAGGGACTCGTCTCTTCGGAAACAGTGCTCCATGCTGGCAGCCTGGGCATCATGTGTGCCACAAGTAACGGGCATGTGAGCAACCTCACTGCCTGCTTCCTTGGACACAAGCTGCCAGCCGCCCTCACAGAGGGTGCCAGTTCTGCCAGCAGAGTGGTGTGTGACAGTGCAGTGGCAGTCCAAGGCTGGGCTCACAACGTGTCAGCCTGTGTCTGGGGTATTTCTAGCCCCTGGTCCACCCTGCTACGAGCCCTGGTTTGCACTGCCTGCCCCTGACAGTACAGGGCTGGTGCTGTGGTGAGAGCCACCAGTTACCCATCCTGATGGCTCCTGGGACTGTCCTGAACTCGTGTGCAGCTCCAGCTGCTGCTGTTGCTGCTGCTGCAGGACAATGTCCCCACATTGTGTCAACGCCAGCAAAACTGTCGTGGCCAGCCAGGACCCTCTCTTCACCCTCTGTCCCTGCTCCCAGAGCAGGCACATTGCCCAGGGGAAGTGGCAGTAGCGCCGGGCAGCCTCTCACCTCCTCCAACAGCATGTCCAGGGCTGTCATGGGAACCTTGCTGTCGGTCCTCATGGAAACCAGAACGCGTTTCACTCCTGGGCACTGCTTCACAGCCTGGTCCACTGTCTTCTTTAGCTCAATAACCTTGCCTCCTCTCAGCCCTTGGTTCACTGTGATCACTGTCTCCGACTGGGCTGCAGAAGGCAGAAGAGCCACATAAGCAGCTCTGCCCCTCTCCATCAGTCACACAGCAGTTTGGCTCTACCATGACCCTGCACCTCTCCCTCTGTCTCCCAGCCCCTGTTACTCATGTCCTCCATTTAGCAAAACAGCAGCTTTGCATCTTTGTTTCCCATTCATTCCTGCCTGTGTTGCATCCCCTCAGAGGAGACGCTGTATCCCAGCCCTTCGGTCCCTTAGATGAAGGAGAGAACCAGTCCCTCCCATGGGCTTGAAGATATTTAGTGAGCCCATGCCATTTCCTGGGGTCCTAATCCCTGCTCCATGGCCATACGTCATGGCAGGACACCCTCAGTTAGCCCAGGGAGTCTTACTCAGAAAACCTTTGCCATCAGCACAACCCTGAGCCCCCCAGGTGCCAAACCAATAAGCTCAGCACTGTCCCCCAAGGGAAACAAGTGTCCCTGTTACCCACTGGCTCTTACCATCCCGGATCCTGTCTGCTAAGGACTCTGCACTGAACCCGGCGAACACCACAGCGTGCACAGCCCCGATGCGGGCACAGGCCAGCATGCTAGCCACCGCCAGCGGGCACGGGGGCATGTAGATTGTCACCCTGTCACCCCGTTTCACCCCTTGCCGTTTCAAAGTGTTTCCCAGACGGCATGTCAGCTCCAGCAGTTCCCTGCCCAAAGAAGCAATGGCACAGTTAGAGACTTTCTTGCAGATCTTACCGGCATGCATAAAGATGGGGGGCCTCAGAGTCACAGGTATGCAGCTTATATCCCTACACACCCGAACCACCCCATGCTGGAAGTCCATGGAAGAGCTGTAAAATGTCAGTGGGAGGAAAGGAGAAGACGGTCACTAACATGGGCCATTATTTATGGAAAAGAAATAAATCAGAATGGCCTCTCTACAGAGCCTGACACTCTCACTGGCCAGCATGAGGAGCAAGCCACTGGCAATTCCTCTGGCTCAGCAAGCCCACAACACCTCAGCTGACTTTCCCAATGACAGCCTGCACATTTCTTATCAGCCCGTACAACCGGAGTGACACACTACCTGGCAAGGCTGGAGGCTACACGTGAGGAGTTAGATAGCTTTCCCCATGAAAACAGGGCCCTGTGCTTCGCTAAAGCTGGGAAGGTCTAGTCCTCCAGAGCTTGTGCCCACCAGTGAGAACAACAGCTGTAGGAAAGCAGTGAGCAAAACAACGCCTCTCCCAAAAAGCATCCCACCCAGAAACCATGGCTTGGCTGTCAGTGGCTCACTTCATGGAAGGAGTGTCCATGCAGGGAGATTGGCAGGGGTGGATGGTCATGTTTGTCGCATGAGATCTGGAGCCAGAGAGGACAGAGGGACTTGTTCTGTGTGCAGAGGGATTTAAGTGGATTCTGCAGCAGAGACTCAGAGAGCAGGCAAATTGAACTGGAAGGTGGGGGGCCCCAGACCAACCTGTAAGGGCTGGACAGGCGGTCCCCCTCAGAGAGCCAAACCCAGCAGCGTTGCTGACATGTGGATGAGCATGGGACTTCCCAACACCCATGTGGCTGTGAAGCTGGCCTCCCTTGCAGACCATTTACCTGCAAGTTTAGACACAGGAACCTTGCTGGGAAGGCACACGTGTGACTTTCCCATGTGGTCTTACCTACAAGCATTGCAGTGCTGCCACGAAGGGCTTATGTCTGCCTCCCCAGCTGGGTAGGGACCCCTCAGGGCCCAGAGGGTTAATCAGGAGGTAGGCTGAAGTCTCAGATCAGCACAGGCAAGCCAACAGCCACCATACTGTTGATCTATCTATGTGAAGGGATGCTGCCTCCCCTCACACGACGCACGTCAGCAGATCAGCCCGGTGCAGTGTTCATGCACGCTGCAATACGTCTCTCATACACTCAGAGGTAAGTACTGACCTGTATGTGACCCGCACCTCCTCTCCTGGTTCATCCTTCTCCCAGATTAAGGCCACTTTGTCTGGGGCTACATGGACATGTCGATCCAGACAATTCACTGGAAAAGACAACCCAGTCTCATTGCCAGAGCAACCCTCAGTACCTCTTAACTCCCATAAAGCCAGCAGTGGCAGTCCTGTTTTCAGATCAGAATCAGGGCTCTGTGTGAGTCTTCTCAGCATTAGCCTTGTGCATCCACTGAAACAACCTTTGTGGATACCAGCCAGCAGATCACAAGCACCGTCCCAAGCCCATTACACTCCTCACCATTCCAATACCTACCAATCTCCACGATCAGCTTCCCCCTTGATTGCAACCTAACGCAGTCCAGAGCAGAAACTGCCTGAAGTCCCTTTGGAGGTCACATCCCCAATGCCCTCAGAGGGCCTGGCAAACATTAACTCGGCCATCACTCCACCCAGCACTGCCTTGCAGCTGCCTCTGGGGTGGACTAGGGCAGTTTTATAGTGTCTGTGCTCCTAAATAGCAAATGTAGGACGAAGCAAAGCTCTGCGCAGGAAGGCTGCAGGGTGCATTTGTCCAAGATGGAAGAGAGCCAGGGCCAGGAGTGCACAGCCCCTGGCTTGCCAGGCACATGGTAGGCTGAGGCTTTCACTCTAATTCTTCTGGGAAAAGTTTCCCATGTTGCTGGCAGCTGCAGTTTCCTCAGAAGCCTTGTTCCACTCTGTGTTTTCCTTAAACCTGCTACTGAGGTCATGGGATGATGCAGCAGCCCTAGTTTGCATACTAAAATGCCTTTTTCTCCTGACTATTTGTAGTTTTGCAGGAGAGAAGGAAACACACATGAAAGGGGGAACAGTAAGATCTCAAATCCCAAAGGCAAGTAACTCCTGCTCTCCTGCCCAAATGGACTGTGTAAGACCTAATTTCTGAGAGGTCTGTCTCGTATTTTGAACACTGGGACCAACAGCGCTGTGAGCTTGATGCAGTGTCACCAGCACCTATGTCTTCCCCTGGTAGCTTCCCTAAGGCAGTAGCCCCAGCCCACAGAAGAAGAGCCTCCCACGGTTGTGGGGACTTCCAGTACGGCTCATTGCTCCTATATTTTGCTTTCTGCAGATACATACTGCCTTCGCTGGGCAGGGATAACCTAGTGCAACGCTGCCTGCTGAATGCACAGGGTTCAGTGCTGTCGCCTGTGGTCCTGCAGAACAGAGCCACTGCGCTGCTGTGGGATCCACGGAGGCTGAGGGAGAGCAGCCTGGCTCCCAGCACACCCCGACCCAGCTGCAGCCCCTCCAGTGAGACCTGCTTGCTCCCTTAGGACCAGCCACATCCTTACACTACAGCCACTGCAGGACCAACGAGACCTTTTGGGGATCTCTCTCACTCCAACCCTTTAACTCTGAGCTCCTCTGATCTGCTCCCGGGGCCGAAGCCCTCCACAGAGAGGCACCCACATGCACTTAGTGGGCTCCCACGTCTGTCTCCCTCCTTACCTGCCACATTCAGTTGCCCGCCCAGGAACCAGGAGACCCTGCCCTGGCGCAGGTCACAGTCCTGGACAGAGTGGAAGGGGGTGATCCAGGTGAGCCGGCTCCTCCCTAGTGCTCCCCAGAAGGTGTCCCCCTGCTCCACTGACACCTTGTACAAGCCTTGGTGGTCCTTGGGTGTGGGGAAGGCGATGGCTTCAGGCATGTAAGCGGTGAGGGGCCCGTGGCTCCAGGCTCGGGCAGCTGCTGACCCAGGGGGGCATCTAGGAGCTTGAGGAAGAGCTTTGGGGCAGCAAGCCCTGGCCAGCACCCTGGCCATCATCGCAGGGCCCCTGCCTCTCACCGAGGAGATGGGTTCCTGGGGCCCTCGCGGCTGCTCGGGACACCCGGCCCAGGCAAGATGAGCCCCTGGGGGAGCTGCGGCTATGTCGCCCTGGGCTGACTGGACACAAAGCAGTGCCCCTTCTCCCCCGCCTCGTTCCTCTCCTCCTCTCTTCCAGAGCACTACGGGAAAAAGAAATTCAATCCCTTTAAGGGAGGGGAAAGGGGTGGGCTGTAGAAATATTTGACTGAAAATAACCTTCATGCTAATCTGAGTCCCGACGGCTGCTCTTGAACAGGAGCCAGGTTCAGCGGGTGCCTGGGCTCCCCAGGGGATCCAAGGTGCCCGGGCCAGGCTCTACCAGCCCGCTCCCACTCACGTTCTCCTGGGGCTGCACTGCATCCCCAGACCCCTCTGCTTCGCCCCCACTCACCTCCCTCCCACCTCCCTCTGCTCATCCCCCTCCCCTCACTCCCCACAGCCCCCCCGCTGCAGCCCCCGGGTGCTCCGCCAGCCATGAGGGCAGCCTTGGGGCAGCTCAACCTGTAAAAGTTAGGGTCCCCTCCATGCTAGCCTTGGGTGACGGGACCATCCGCTTCCCAGAATGAAGGCCCATTCCCTGCAGAGCACTAGACTGTGCTGTCTCCGGTGAGCCAGGGAAGGATTTTCTCCTGTGGCTGTCTGCTGCAGGAGGGGGATATCGCATCCCATCCTACCTCACTGCTGGCTGGCTATCAGAGCTGTCCCCTCTGGCAAGCTGGGCTGGGCTCTCTGCCTCTTCCCAAACACCTCAGACCAGCCTGTACCACCAGGTGGACTGGGAGCACTCAACGAGGCCATGGTGGAACAAGAGGTGGTGGTTTGGAGTGAAACACTGCAGCCCATTTCCTCACACTGAGACCTCCCACCACCCACTGTAGCAGAGCTAAGCCTCCCTGCCTCCAAACAGCTTTTTTTCTGCCTTCCTTTCCTTCGAGCCCTAAATAGGTAGTGTTTTTCAAGGCAGAGCTTGGAGGTTTCCTTAATTTCATTGACCAGGTTCCCCTCCCTTCCTAGGGGGCACAAGAGAAGAGCAGAAAAAGACTCTACCTGCAAGCAGGGCTGTTCTCAGCCAGGCACAGGGTTAGTAGATCTCATCTTTGCTCTTCATAGTGCAACACCACTCATGGTTTGCAGGGCTGATATGTTTGGTGAACAGGCTGGACACCAGTATGGGAGACAGGCACTATTTGATGGCAGGTGCACTCATCCCAGACCACATACCTGGTTTGTATCAGAGCTGCCCCCAGAGCTATGTGAGGACCTGCAAGAGCTCTGTCCCCCCAGGGAAATGCAGTCCTGTGGACATACAGCCCCTCCACAAAGTCAAACCCAAGCAGCCTCGTCGTTCCACAAGCAAAGTCTCTCATTTCCTATGCACGTCTGCTCTGCCTCAAGCCTTTTTCCCCTGTAAGACATCAGTTTTTTCCATCAGACCATCCTCAGATGCCCTTGGCAGGGCGAGCAAATCTCAGCTCCTTCTCTGATCACTCAGTATGGGCTCCCGCTGCTCTCAAACTGGAGCTCGCCTTGCTGGAAATCCCTGTCAGTGCCCTTCCCTCTCAACAAGCTCCCCTGTGCTTGCAGCATCTGGCTGCTGCCTCCACTCCTCAGGCTGGCTGGGCCCTGCAGCCTGCTCCTGGCAGAGAGGCTGAGCCTGCCCGAAGGTCTGCCCGGCTCTCTAACGCCAGGGCGCATGTGATATGGGGTGACCCAAAGCACCAGGGCTGTTCTGGATGCTGAAGTGACTTGTTCTCTGACCAGCTGTATGCCATGATGCCTAACTTCTGCCCCAGGTACAAGCACACCCCTTTCAGCTTTGTCTTTCACCACAAAGGGAGAGCAGCACCCAAGCCCCGTCTTCTCCATGCCTGGGTGGGGAGGAAGGTGCAGACCTCTCTCTGTGCTGCTTTGGAGCTCCCTCCTCTCTCTGGCTGTGGCCTGACGTCCAACCCCGTCTCAGCTTTGGCTGAATTCACCCTCCTTGAACATCGGCGACTGGACTCATACACAGTATTCCTGTTTAGTTTTATTCTTGTTCATATCTTTACAGAAAATGGCACATAAATCACAGATGCTGGATGACTAGAAGTTGTTACAGCTTCATATGTCAAACACCTCAACACTGAATTCTTTTCTCACTGTATATACATTATTTACACACCATGGGCTATCATCTAACACGTCAAACGACCGGGGGACAAAGACAAACAGGGGCTGGATGGAGGGGCTTAACCTTTGACGGAAGCAAAACAGTAGCTCTGGGGAAAGGGTGCTCACAGCTGAAAGCAGGACAGAAAGGGTCGCCTGGAAGTCACTGTCCTACAGCTTTCGGGGGAAAATAGTGCCTTACCAGGATGGGAAGGAAATGGTACCACGGAGCGGGTTTGGCTGCGTGGGTCTGCGTGTGCTCATGTGGGGCTGGCTGGGAGACGTATGTACACGTTATGGGGTGTATCGGGGTGGATGTGCATGGCTGTCATTCCCTTTAACACTCAGAGGGCGAGCTGGACAAATTTAATTCAATAAATACATTGGGTGGATGTTGTTGTCTCACCTGGAGTAATGTATTCAGTAAATAAATTCACCGTTCGGCCCCTCTGCAGGGGTGCAGGGCTTTGGCATTCGGGGCAGAGTCAGACCCGGCTGTGGTGGCCAGCCCTGTGGGAGCCAGCGACATGGGCTGGGGTCACCTTGAGGTGCCAGGTGGGACCAGGGTGTCGTGCCAGTGGGCTAAACCTGCCTCTCCCTGCCAAACAGAAGCAAAACTCAACCGCTCTAAAGCTGCAGCCCCTTCCCGGCAGACTCCAGCACTGGGCGGGGAGATGAGTGGAAGGTGCAAACCACCCTGTATGGAGAGTTGCTATTTCATGCAAACACTGCCATGGTCTTGTCTTGCTGCAGCCTGGGGCAGAGACAGAGGTGACGGCCGGGGGAAGGTGGTGGGTCTGCCTGGGCCACAGTGGGACGGGGCACCCGGGGAAGGGCCCGGGCAGCACTGGGGAGAGACAAGCACCAAGGAGCATGGCGGCAGGGGACAGGCTCGCTCCAAGATGGCGGATGGGGTCTGGGGCTGGAGCAGGAGGAGAGAGCCCCGGAGCCAGAGGAACCCAGAGCCTCGGTGTCCTCTCAGGTGGCGACGATGATGGGACACTTCCCGGTCCTCCAAAAGGAAGGGGTGGGGGTGTGAGGAAGGCCCGGCGGGGCAGAGGAGCGAGGGCCAGCGGTACGCTCAAGGGGAGCAGGCGGGGTGCACCCCTGCCAGGCAGCCCCAAACGCAGAGACCGGGGCCCCGCTCCCCGGGCAGGGGCGGCCGGGGGGGCCTGGCAGTCCGAGGGGGAACACGGCCCCCAGAGGACACAGTGTCCGTCGGGGCTGGCTTCTGCCACCTCTTCCCCCCGCTAGATCAGCTTCTCCTCCTTCTGCGACGAGTTCAACTTCTCCGTCTGTCTCTCATCCTCCGCCGCTGCTGCCTCCTCCCCTGTCTCCGGCTTCCTGCCCGGGGCTGGGGTGTCCCCAGCGATGGTCCCCAGGACTTTGGTGCTGTGCTCCTGAGCTTTGGCCCTGAGGGCGGCAATGCTGTTTTCTCTCAGTTCCTCCTGGGAAATGGTGGTTTTGGGATCCGGGCCCCTCTCTTCCTTGTCACCCTTGTCAAGCTTGGGCAGGGCCTGGCGCTCCACCTCCGTCTTCCTCCCCGCCTCAGCCGCTGCCTCCAGAGACTTTTTGTGCATCCCTAAAAAGAATTGTTGGTATTCGGGTTTAGAAAAGCGCCTGGGCATGGGAAAGCCATCTTGAACTGAAAACAGCAAAGATAAAGAGAGGCCAGTATTAAGGAAAAGCAGAAACCCTCGCTTCACGCAGCAGTCACGGCGAGCCGCTTGCTCTGGCCCCCGCGCGAGGGCAGCCCAAGCAAGGCAGCTGCCTGCTGGGGCAGCCCTGCCCTGGCATCCGTGGCCTCGGGGCTGCGCCCAAAGGTCTATAATTACTCTCTCTTTCATTTCTCTCTGTGAACCTAAAGCTAACTTCTCCCCGCATGGGGACGAGGGTCTCAGACTGCAGCACAGTTGCCTGAGCCTCACCGGGGCTGAGGAGGGCGATTCCCCATTGCCTATTCCTGTATCAACCCACTCCTCACACAACCGACCCCTCTGCCTCTCTGTTTCACACAGATAGAAGGATAGGACAGCCCGTTGTCAAGATGCCAGACACTAGTTTTGCGGCAGAACCAGCCTCAAAGGTCAGAAAGCTGGAAGTAAAGAGCAGGAGCGTGGTGGGGTAGCTGCTACCTCCATGTCTGCACAAAAAACCAAGCGAAACCAGGCGGAAATGCATCTCCCCAGGTGCCGAGAGCAGGAGGAGGCAGCAGCGTGTTCCCCCTGGGACTTGGAGCAAGGAGAGTGCATTTGGGGGTCCTGGCACCCCACAAAGCATCACGGGGTTGGGAGAGTCAGATTGGGATGACCTCCTGCCTTGGACAAGGGTTGGAGCCCCTGCTCCAGGGCTGGGCATGAGGGATGCTCGCGCCACAGGAGTCGAAGGCTAACATCAGCCTGAGCATGGGGGACAAACTCCTGCCCCAGCCAGATCCTGCAGGTCAGGATCCAAGGACAGCAGGGATTTGGGATGAGCAGTCAGACCCTACTGACAAGGGCCATTGTGGGACAGGGGGGTGGAGGGTGGCGGGGCGGGGAGACCTCACCCCGCTGCCCTCCACCCATGTCTTTGACACGTCTCTGGTTTCTTCTTCGCATCCCCCCGCTTCATCTTGACCCACTCGCCATCCCCTATGGAGGCAGCTGCTCTCTTACCCAGGAGCCAAGGGGCACAGGACTCCATGATGCCATCCTTGGCAGACTTGAGGATGGACTCGGGCAGCGGGATGGAGTGACGCACCATGGCACCGTAGAGCCCGTACTCAGCCATCACGCTGCTCCTGCCCCAGCACTTCTCCCTCTTCCGCCATTTGGCCCGGCGGTTCTGGAACCAAACCTGGGGCAGGCGACAAGGAGGGACATGTTTTTTTTGGAGGAAAAAGGTGTGTCAGTCTCCTTCCCGCATGGGAACACACATGTGCTTGTGCAGCAGGATGAAGGCAGACACATGGATGCTCATCCTGAAAGCACTGCGGCCTCTTCCCCCATGCAGCAGCCGCCGGGTATCTCCCTCCCTCCCTTGCAGGAGCAGCGAGGGCCAAGCATGAGAGCAGGTCCCATCCCTCTCCGCAGGATGTAATTAATTTGCCATTGAGGCGTCTTTCTCTAGCGGCTTTTGGCGCTCGTGCCTGGGATTTTCTTTCATTATTTACTGGGTGTCTGAGCTGCGGTGTGGGCTGCGGGCAGCAGTGCCTGCAGGGAGGGCTGGGATGGGGGCGGATGCTCGGGAGAGGCGGGAGAAGGGGAAGCTGATCTGTGCGCCTCGCCCTGAATTCCCAGTTTGAAAAGCCCCTCATCTTCTCAGAAAATTGGCAGAATAATCTCTGAGCTGTGACCTGGGGGGCAGCCAGCAGAGAGGCGGGCGATAGCCGGGGGGGGGATGCTCGCAGAAATCTATTAGCGCTCTCTCTCCGATTTCCATTCCTCTTGTCTCCCTTGCCCTCCTCCCTCCCCGGCTCCCCTCCCTTCCTTCGGAGCAGAGGCATCAGCTTTAGATGAAAAATTGCTTGAGGTCTATTCAGAAGGAGGCAAAGGAAGAGTCAGCCCCAGGGGCAGCCCAGGCCTGATTGAAAAATAAGTTAATTTCAGTTTGAATCGATGGGCCTCAGGCACTGAAATATCACGGGAAATTAAAGCAGCTGGTCCCCAGGGAACCACGCCATTGACCTGCGCTAATTAATGCCATGGAGTTACCAGGCCCCTCTCCAAGAGGCAGCCCCTCCCTCCCTGCGGACACCCCAAACACCTCCTCATTTAACTAATTAGACTCACAGAAAATTGGGTGTTAATTTGTTTAGGATTTTTTTTTTTCTTTTCTATTTTTTTCCCTCCCTTTCCCGGAAAGTACACGGCAGAATGGAAATGAATGGTGGGGTCTCGCTGGCAGATGGATGCTCGGGGTCACTCCGCAATCTTCTCCGACTTGATTGCTTGATTAGGTCGTTAGCACATTAAAAAAAAAAATTGCTTGCCGTCTGGCGCTGGCCTGATGAGTGGGATGAGGCGGGAATCGCCTGGGTAATTTATCTTTTTATACTGCAAAGAATTTGATTTCAATCTGCAGATATATGGAGGTGCCTTTGACACCTGTTTAACATTACAGAGCTGACAGCTTAACCCTCTCTTGTCCCCACCGCCCGTAGCTGTGGGGGAGCTCAGGCTGCCGTGGGGAGCACTGGAGGACTGGGGCAGACCCCCCGCTCTGCCATGGGGACCACGAGACTGATGCCGCGGAGTGACGTCCTGCTCTCAGCTGGCAAGGCAAGCTCACCTCTTCTACCTGTGCCGAGGGGAATGCCCAGCACCGAAGCCTTACAGGGGCAGAGCTGCAGGGTAGGCAGGTGGCTTGCTAGCGCTGGTGACAGCTAGCCTTGGCCATTCCTGGGAGCCTGGGTGTCCTGGCCCCACAGGGAGCTCTGCAGGGTGGGTAGGATGGTGGTCCCAGTAGCTGTGATCCCAGCTTCTCCCAGCAGAAGACACTCTGTGCAAGTCAGAGGGGATTTTACAGCCAGGCTGCTTCACCAGACGTCACCTCCTCTGCATGATAAACAGTCTGATTTACACTTTCATACTGCTGATATGTAACCCCTGGACCATGGATGGCTGCGAATCCACCAGGGCCTGAGCAAGGACCCTCAGGAGTGCACAGCTTCCTCTCTCCGCCCGCTCCTCCATGCCTGCGTGACACATGGGTTTGCTCAGTCGTGCAGTCAGCAGGATGCTGGCAAGGTCTCTCACTCCAGGCCACCCGCTCCTCCCACTCCCAGAGCCTGGAGAGCAGAGCTGGAGGGGACTGGCTCACTCCCTCTCCAACCTCAGCACAGACCCCTGTGGTTCCTTCTCACCCACCAGACCAGGGCAGCAGGGCAGCCACCCCCAACACCTCCATGCTGTGAGGGGGCAGCTCGACCCACTGGGGCCAGGAGAGGGATCCTGCCTGTTCTGCCCTGGATAAACCAGTACAGTTACGTCCCTCGCCGCAGAGCTCCTCTCTATCCCCCTTGGCTTCAGGGAAAAATTCCTGCACAACCCGAGGGCCGGTGCCTGCAAACGTGTCTTGGTTTGGGGCTGCAGTGACAGCTTTCCCTGTACCCAGAGCAGCTTGCAGGGCTCAGCTCTGCACAGCTGTTTTTGTTACCAGTTGCCACACCTGGGATCTCAGCCAGGAACAGGTTTTTCCATCAAGTACCACGTGGGCAACTTTTTAAACTCTCCTCAGTCCTCTTTTATCCAGGTGCCTCTTCACTGATGCTTTTATCACCTCTCCCCTTCCGCCTTCTCCTGCCTTGATGCCCCAAACATCTTCCCCCATGCCTCATGCTCCCCCGCCCTTCTCCCTGGCCAAGTCTCAGCTTGCCCCAGCACTGCCCACTGCCACTAAACTTGCTGCCCTGGAGCATCTCCTTTCCCACGGCAGGGCCACGCAAATGCCAGAGCCAGCAGAAGCTTTGCCAGATACCAGCCCGATTTTGACTAGAGCCGGTGGAAAATTTTCAATCAAAAAATGCTGATTCAATCGCACAGGAAAAACTGCGTCCAGCCAGTGGAAGTGTAATCAAAATTATCTATGGCTTTCTTCTGAATGCTGTATTTTAATCTCGGTTGCCTAAGACATGCAAAATCTACTCTTTAAAGCCAAATGGGAAAATCAAAATGCCATCAACACCTCAGTAAGATCATTCTGAGATTTCCCAAACCAATTGTCATTTGATGTGAATTTCCTCTTGGTTTTGACTAGGGAAGAGAGAAGTTTGAAATCCCAGAATTTCTAGCAGAACAGAAATCAGGAGAACTGATCATCTTGCTTTAATACCAGGAACCATATCTTCATCTCTGAAGATGAAGAAGGAACTGAAGAGGCTGAGGGAACTGGGATTGTTTAGCCTGGAGAAGAGGAGGCTGAGGGGAGACCTTATCGCTCTCTGCAACTACCTGAAAGGAGGTTGTAGTGAAGCGGGTCTTGGACTCTTCTCCCAAGTAACCAGCAATAGGACAAGAGGAAATGGCCTCAAGTTGTGTCAGGGGAGGTTTAGATTGGATATCAGGAAAAATTTCTTTACCAAAAGAGTGGTTAAACATTGGAACAGGCTGCCCAGAGAGGTGGTGGAGTCACCATCCCTGGAGGCATTCAAAAAAGGTGTAGACGTGGCACTCCAGGGCCTGGTTTAGGAGGCATGGTGGTGTTGGGTTGACGGTTGGACTTGATGATCTTAGAGGTCTTTTCCAACCTTAATGATTCGATGATTCTATGGTCTCAGGCATGAAGTTGAGTGAAACCAGTGGTGCCCAATACTGAATATTGCTGGGATCAGACCCCAGCCCAGCACCTCTGCCACAAGCCCGTCCCGAGGCGCAGGGAGGGAAGAGCTCCAGCACAGCACTGGCAGCCCCCATGCCATTTCAGATCAGCAGAATTATTCCCTGTGGCCCGTTCTTGGGATTTTGCCCTCATTCAGATGGCTCCATCAGCAGGACTTTCTTCTGGGAGAAGATCTCACTGCTTTCTTCAGATTTCTTGATGTGTTACCAAAATTTTCCTGTGCCTTGATTCTGAGCTGAATTACACACCAGTTTTAGTAATTCTGAGGTATTTTTGGCTGTGTTGGCAAATCAGCCACAACATCCAAATATGCAGTTATTTATTATTGGCACCTCACTTTTCCTGGAGAGGGTTTCATCCTTACACTTACATTTACTCGTGGTTTTGGTATTCTGTGTCTTCTTTGGCTGCTTGTTGTCTTTGCTTGGACATATCTGCTCTACAACTTCCTTCGGCTCTGTAAAATTCAGTCTGCTTCAAGCAATGTTTAGGTTTGTCCATGTTTCCTCTTGCCCCTTCCCATCACATGGATCGGCTCAGCTTTGTGAAATGCTTTATTGACATGGCTGTGTACCACGCACCTTCCTTCTCACTTGCTTTCATCTGGTTCTCTGTTGCACAGCCCAGGGTATGGTGAAAAGAAGTGTTTGTGCTTCCACACTTCACAAGCAGTGGTGAGAACCCCTGAGTAATTTTAGACTGAAGCACATCAGATGTTTGTGCAAAGCTATCACAGTCTGACGTGCAGAGGTGTCTTTTGGACCAATGTGCTACATCTTGAGATGATTTACAGCTTTTTATTATCACACGAGCACCCTCTGTGAAACATGGGAAGCTTGTTCCAGGAATCCTATCCTCAAAAAATGGACAACAGAGTAAAGAGGACAGGTTTGTCTTGCTATCCACCAGACACATTAGCATCTAAGTTCAGCCCATGCATGCATGTTTGCTGTTTAGCAGCCCGAAGCCCTCTCCTGGGCTGCTCCTGAGGCTCCACAAGTGCCACCCTTGGCACACCAACGACTGGATCTGGGGTGGTCACTGCCATGGCTGAGCTGGGGGCAGCAGCCAAGCATGCCTCTGACAAGGCTGCCAGACACCCTCCACGTGCCGGCAGCAGGATAAGACGATGCTCACTGCACATTGCACGCTGCCAGTTGGTATGCCTGCAGACCCTGCAGAAACTGCAGGCTCTTCCATATCCATGGGCTTTGATCCTTTAGGCATAGAAAAGTTGCAAGACCAAAACCCATCACCTTATAAAACCTGGTCTCAATGCGAAGCAGGCAAATAGAGGGTGGTAACATGACACCTCACCCAGAGAGCATCTGCCCATCAACTCAATCCCTATCATTTGGTCAGGGCTGAGCGTCACACGCTCTCTAACCCCAGTGGGCACATCACACTGACACTGTCTCCTCCAAGAGCAGCCACAGCCTATGAACCAAGATAGCAGCAAACACCAGCACCTTCAGTGTCATCTCCTGGATCCTTGTTCCACATGCCTGTTCTTCTGAGGCCCCCTTACCGAAAGCAGAAGTATTGCAAAGTCTTATAAATGGGGATGTTTCTAACCTTAATCATCATCTAATTCTCACCCTCAGTGCCCACTGCCCAAAGCAGTAAAAGTTGAGGCACTCCGTACCCGACCGCAGGGTTGCAGCATTTCGGAGTCAAGACTGGCAAGGTTATTCTTGCCAGCTTCCTCCTCTGTATCACAAATGATGACCGATACTTCTTCGGATTACTGATGATGCAGAAGAGCAAATTGTAATAGGAGGAATCTCTCATTTTGCAAAGGGATGTGAGACTCAATGTGTCCTTGTTATCCGCATTCATCATATTAGTTAGTTTGTTTACCTAATCAGCTCCTGAAACATTGTCTGCTAAAGAGAGAAATCTCCCTGAGGTTGGCCATGAGCCAGGAATCTGAATTAGCAGAGGGATATTTTAAGGCATCTAGGGTGTTACTGTGTATTGCTTCTGTATTGTTTCAACCTAAAATTTTCACTGGTTACACTCATTTCCTTGGCTGCTACTTTCCAAGCTGGGGCACACAGACAGGAGAATTGGTAGTGGCCTTTTATGTCTTTCTAATAAAAAAATGTTATTTTCTCTGCCCAAACATTCCTCATCTCTTCAAGGAAAATTCCAGGCTAGATAATGGGGAATTTTTGCTTCACCAAATCTCACATATTGCCTTTGATATAGCATTTCAACAGGGGTCTTTCAAGTAACAAGCTTTACGGAGCACAAGATGGTCCCAGCCCAAAGCAGTGCATGCTGAAATGTCCACTAGATGGCCACAAGCAAATGCACGTCCACACATGCACAGACACACAGACACAGACACACAGACACACCAGCACTTACCCGACCAGCACATGCCTTTGCCAGGCTGTGGGGAGCAGCCGCACACAGCTGTTGGCAAACCAGCAACTAAGGCAAGGGACAAAATCCCAAGTCGCCTCAGCAGCAATGCTGAGACAATCTCCCCTGCCCATGGACTAACAGGCATATCTTCTTTGCTCTCTGACAATTCCCCTGGTGCAAACCTTCAGCTTTGGGGAGCTGAACTGTTGCTCTGTACAATCTCTGCAAAGAAGCCATTTCTGATACTGAGCTCTTCAAGTGAGGACACAGCAGAGAAACCCTGTCCTGCCCAGCCAGGCAGCCTGGGAGCTTTCTGGACTTCTGTGACATTGCCTTGGGTTGTAATCCGCTGTCATGGTCCCACCTGACATGATGGTGCTGATGGCTTTCTGACCCAACACACTCATGTCTGTCCAGCACCGTGCTCTTCTCCCAGGGATCCAGCCTTCTCGGGCTGAACCATGCAGAAGCTGAACTTCTCATATTCATCCACCACATCTTTTCCCTCTGTGGCGTTTACTGCAATGGGAAATATCCAGAGACCTACACCAACACCCTCTAGTTGCTTATGTCCCTTTCCGCCCCACACTGCTCTGGACTGATCCTGTCACCTCACTGTATACACAGCAAAGCATTGGCACAGAGAAGCTCTGTTTCTCAGTACAAGCTCTTCAGACCTCTGCCTGCATACTGGTTTCTCCTCTCCTGGACTAGAAAAACCTGGTCAGGCCCACTAGCCTCCTGACAGCAGAACGCTGCTCCTAAAGTCATGCCCAGCAGCATATCTGTCACTTCCCCACTTGAAGCCCTTTGGTGGGTCCAGCTGCAGACCAGAGAACACCTCCAGCTCACCACCACGCCTGGGGCCCTGCTGCCGTCTCAGCACTCACTTCCTCCTGACAACTACAAATCTCCCTTTCTACATTCTTCCTTTCCAACCCAAGACTCTACAATGAGAGCAGTCAAAATGAAAACCTCCTCTGAAAAAATAGCGATGTCCTCACCCTCATATCAGACAGGGCCAGTGGCCCTGGCTGGGTTCAGTCTGAGGATGTGAGCACTGCAAAGAACAGCCTCATATCTTCCTCGGAACATGTCCCCACCCACACTCAGGGGTCCTGGGGCTTTATAATGAATTGCCACAAGAGTGTGAGGTCTGACTGGGTCCTGTGGCTTCCCTGAATCCCTCCCCTGTAGCGATCGCTCCAGGAAAGCTTCCTGTCCCCAGGCTGCTGGTGGAAACTGCACCACTTGTGTAAGCCTGGAAATGGTTTATTGCTGTCTTTTCAAATGTAATGTCAAAATTATTGGCACTGTTTATGGTGACATCACTTTCTATGGCTGGTGTAAAGTGGGTATGAAGTTAAATGAGAGCAGTAAAGGTTGTACATGGGCTGCATGGCTGATCGCAGGACTCATCATCCCTCCTTTTACTAAACACTGGGAAAGCGCTTTCTGAGCTCACATTAGAAGGAGCAATTCCCGTACACAGCATGGCAAGAGCCCTTCCTGGTAATAGCTGGAGTCGCGTCTGACCCACTCGGCTAACAGGTCCAACCAGATGTACTGAGATGAGCTGTGACACGGTACTCATCCCTCTTGAGCAAAGACATGATGGTTCATCCAAGCTTGGGTCTCCTCTAAGCTAAACTAGCACAGGGCACACATTGAATACAGGCTCAGTACAGCACCCAGCAAAAATGTACATGCTATTGCCATGCCACCAGCCCTGCAGGCCAGGCCTGCCTCTGAATCCTGCTCTTAAAAGCGTTATGTGGGCCAAGTATAGCTACTTGTTGCAATTTATCTGACTTATGCAGCCAAAGCTGTAAAATCGCTCTTGACCAGGGAACATCTTAAAACATGTCCCCTTAGCAAATCTGGGGTTTTCACCTGGCCTTGCCACCTCATGTCCCAACATGTTTTCTCACTTATTGTAACCTTCAAAAAGTGGAGAACTGTGTACCCTTAACCTTCTTTGGGTAATTCACAACTCCAGGAGTTTTCACATGACACTTTACAGGTCCAGAAGACTCATGCTCCAAGCACTGGCTGCTGCTGTGCCACTGACGCCTGCAGCTGACATTGTCAGCTCGGGCTAGTGCACAGCACAGCTAATGGTGTGACCTGCAGAGCTGGCAACGCGCAACCCGCTTGTGGATGCTACTCGCACCAGGGCAGCACATCCGACATTCCCAGGTACCCCCCATGCTTAGTCCACCCAAGCTAAGGTCTCCCGGGCAGGGACTCTCCCTCAGTTGTCCTTTAGCCATTGAAGCCTTGTTCTCAGTCATGGTCATCATATAAGCTCAACAAGTTGATCCAATCAACTAACAAATGGCAGGGTACTGTAGTGACAGTCATGGGGGACTCTTGAGTTAGAAGGATGGCAGTGAAGCCAAAGATACAAGGGACCTAGAGATATCAGAAACACCTGGTGGACATAAAACAAGTTATCTTCGAACGGACATCACCGGCACATCTGGCTAAGAGCAGTGACCAGCAGACATACTCATCATGTACATTTACGTGGATGGGTTGGTTAGATCCTTCCAAGGGGTTGTTTCCCAACAACAAGTTCAGCCTCCCTCTGGGTGAGCCAAGCAGTGCCTTTAGAGAGGAAAGGGTAGCACGGATGAGAAGGTATTTCCCCCAGTGGCATACCCTGCAGACCCCACAGCTGCAGGTGAGCCAGAGCTTCCCAGAGGCATGGGTGGGCAGCCTGGCTGCACTGGCCTGGCTGAACAACGTGGGTATGGGCCAACCCAGCCTGGCAAAGTGCTGCTGCTTATCCACATTGTAGCAGGTCAGCTCCAACAGCCAGGCAGGAGTCAGTCGGTAGGTTACTTCTAAACCACAGAGGGGACATAATCCCCATGTTTACGAATGTGCAACATGCGTGCCATGGGCCTTTATATAAGTCACAGGAAAGTGACCAGGTATAAGCAATGCTGCACTTGCATTCCCTTGCTATGAATTTGGAGAGAAAGCTGCAGCTGAAAGCTCTGATAACTATCAGCCAAAGTTTCAGCTCTGCCTTTGCTCAGACAGTTGGGAGCCTAACAGAAACCACTGAAACAGAAAGTAGGGAGCAAACTGTGCTTCTCAAACCAGGTGGGTCCTAAACTGAACACCTCTTGCTGCTCTCAGGACAATGCCACTCAGAGTGGGCAGAAGAGCACCTAATGCTTTCTCACAGTCTCTGATGAAGGTGGTCTCTGGAAGCCACCTTTGCTGTAGGATATTGTAGCAACAGTTTGTTCTCCAACTCAGTTCCTCTTTTCTGCTCCACAGAAAGACCTGTCAGCCTCACGCGTGTGGAGATCAGGGTCATCTCTATGTCTGTTGACAACTAGACTTCTCAACGCTGCACAGGCCTGTGCAAAACCTGGCTCACAGAACACCCACAAAGAAGGGCAATGAAAAGGCAGAGGATGTTCGTGCTGCTGGAGAAGAATCAGAAGAACTTGTTGAGATCTATCAGAGTAAAAGATAAACACTATAGAGAAAAATAGACCCATTAAGAAATAAAGGGGAGAGTAAATTAACTGTGTCTCTAAAGTGCCTGTGTTATTGAACTGCTAAAAAAATCTCTATCCAAAGTCAGGAAAGGAGGAAAACTTTATAATAAAGGGTCATTAAAGGAAAACCTGAACATACAACCATCGGCTGGTCCCTCTGCCAGACATCCTAAGGCTAGAGGGGAATTAACTATTGAACTTTCTGGGCTGCCCAATTATTTTTTTAAAAATCAGTTGTGAAAAACTGCAGCAGTATCAGAAGAGATAAAAGAAAGTTCATCATTAAAAGAAGGAGTGAATGCAAGTGTTCCAGGCACACGGATTTAGGGTAGCATTTCTAGAAGAGCTTAAGCGATCGAGGAACCGCAGTGCCTAAGCTAACTCGGAGAAGTGTTACCCTTAACCTACTGTTGTTAAGAAAATAGGGGGATAAATGCGGGGAAGAGTTGTCACAGCCTGGCATTAAGCCTGCAGAGCCATTCCTCATTCTCCTGGGTGTGATAGGCAAAGTCTTTGCCTCCACAGGCACTCCACAGCAATGGGCTACAGCATATTTTGTTGCTTGCCTGTCTTTCCTCTCACAGGGAGCTTAAGTGCCCCAACACTTGAAGGTATCTGACCCTTGGTGATGGTGTCTCCAAACCACAGAGAGAACAAGGAAGGCGCTGTCACTGCAAAGCCCCATTTCCCTCCCGATACTGCGGAGGAGCACAACAAAATCACACTGTCCCTTATGCTGTGACAGCCATAAACATCTTGCAAGGAACAGAGCAGAAGGCAAGGACAGGCAGGCTTGGTTTTATTTGTTTTTCTGTCTCATTTAGAAAATTGGTCAGTGGCTGAAGCAACTCAGGGACTGAACATAGAGGGATAAAAAGGTACCTGGGTATACAAAATATTCGTACCTCTATATGTCCATCTCTGCACTAAAAATCACCTTTTAAACTTCACCTACAGCCCCAGCTGTACAAGGGTAAATCCTACAAGCTGGGCAGGTAACCTGCATGGTCTAGCAACAAGCAGGAGAGTCCCCACTTCACAGTAAGCTGAAGAGATGTTCTCAGCCCTCCATTTTCCTTCCTGCCTCCGGCCACATTTTCTTCCTCTGTCCAAAGGCATGTGGTGTAAGACTTTTCAGACAGTAATCCCTTTGGGAAGGCTTGATTGGGCCCCTGCTCTTGCCCATCACCCAGCCCCTCTGTTTGCAGCTCTGGTAATTAACTTGTAAACGAAGTTCTAGCACATGGACTGAAAACGGGCCATAGATAAAGGGTAATGAAAACACTCCGTTACAGAAAGGGCCAAATTAAACAACTCTTAATTGAAAAATGGAAATGAATATGAATTTAGATCAACTAAACAAGCATGTTATTGAAGAGGCAGCAAAGTGGATGAACTCCTCACATACCAATTAAAGACATGAAGGCAGAGATGCACCATACGCCACGAGAAACACTCATAATAATATTCTCACCGAGCCAGTAAGTTTGATTAGTTTTATTACTCTCACTTGTACACTTCCTACATTTCTAAAAGCACAGGGGAAGTTAATGACACTGATCTGGTATCATACTGCTGTGGCTTGCCCCAGTGCTCAGGAATTACTGGCAAAGGTAGTCAGCACTAGCTGCTCAGCTCTATTTCATGATTAACTTCTTGCAGGGCTTGCAGGGTTCTTAAAAAAAATTAAGATACTGAAATGGTTGGCTCACACAGCAGCAACACTTTCAGCTTCTCCATCACCTTGGTAATCTACCTCCAACCACCCTAACTGCTCTGGTAAATTCCCTCCAGCTACATGATCTTCATGAATGTGCTGCATAGAGATACGGGTGGGAACCCGTTGGCACTGTACCTTGTGCTGGCCTTTCTCTCTTCTAAGTGTGAGAGTCACCCAAAGTTTTAGCAAGAACAGACAGCTCCTCACTTATTGAGAGTAATAGTGACAAGCATAAGCTTAGAAAAACCAACACCACCACTACTTTCTGCAGCACTAAGAAATCCCTCGGCGGCCATTCCAGGCAGAGATTCAGGAAAGGTCAGCAACTGCATGGAGCGATCATCCCCATTCCACACTTACACCGTGGGATTAGGACTACAATTCAATGTTCTGCAGCAAGCAGGAAAAGCTGGCAGGAGGGGAAGAAGCCAGGGCTGCTAAAGCTGCATAAAGCAAATTTTTCCATCACCCTTTCTATCATGTTTCTTGAGGGGACTCCGTGGGTTCACTCCTGAGCTCCTGCTCAGTGCAATACAGGTTCCTCAGGCCTTTCCAAATTACATTCACCTCTAAATACAGTTTTTGCAAAACTGAAGCAAGGTAAGCCTCTTGTTCTGGAGAAGTACTCTTGGTATGAATGCTTCTCTCCAAATGACCACCCCTCCTGATTCCTCCATCCCCATTCAACTCCTAAAGTGCTACACAGTGATACTGAAATGTTTTAATCTGATAGCAGCTAAACCAGTCCATTTTCAGTTAGAGTTTTAGTTGGCTTTGTTTTGTTTTTAGCCAAAATTAACCTCTTAGCTGCCTGACAAAGCTTGCTGGATACACAGACAATCCCCGCTCCTCATACATGGCACCAGCATCTCCTTGGGCTTCCTCTTGCTTACGTGAGCAATTTTATTTGTCCCAAAATGCTTCATCCACGTAATTAACATACAATCATTTAACAACAAGAACTGACAATTTTTAGCACTTTTATTCTCTTTTTTAATTGATTAGTTGCCTTAAAAGTTGAATCTAGTGTCCCCACAATGGCAGTCAGGATGTTATTTTTTGGAAATACTGAACTGATTAATCAATTTGTTTGATCAGTAGGAGACATACCGTAATGACAAACATACACGGTTGTTTCAATAATCCCAAATCAAACTGTTACTGAACTTTAATATTGTAGATACTGGTGTTTAAAGTTTGGAACTGTCACATATTAATAAATTCAATAGGGATAACTTATCCAAAATTTACACATTACACTTAAGAGTATCTGTTATGAGAAACACACTGACTTAAGTCAGGTGTCAGAATACTTGTCAGCTTGAGGCCATTTTGAATACTTCAAGTTGTCTATTAAGGATTTACTTCCCCACAGGAACCTACTTACCTCACCTGGATTTTACAGAATGGTCTGGGTTTATTCTAATAGCGGCACTTCAACTCTTCTGAATATTCTTTCAAATACATCGATTAACATAGTCTTTTTCAAGTATCTTGCAAAATGGCCACAGTGACATCTGGTCTGACTTGTGCAAAGTGTCTCACTAGGAAAATCAAATTCTTTTCCTACGTTGCCCAACGGGTGGATGCTCATGTTCCTTCCAGGAGCAGCCAGCTCAACAGAGGAGGAAGATGCATGCAATGTGAAAGAGTGCTGCCTTGAAAAAAAATACACCTTCATCTTCTTTTTAAATGGAGGATTTGAATATTTTTTCCTGAATTCAATGTTCTCTCAAACCAATAACTTTCTTGGCCTCTGATGGCTATTTGTAGTGTTCTGATGAAGGTTTTACATGCAAGCAGTTCCTATATATCATCCTCTCAATTGCACTCTTTGAATTTCACTTTCATATTGAATTTCATAGGTGATTTACTTTCTCTTTGACTACCACCTCCTGAGAAATAATTCCATGACTGAAAATAAGGGGCAGATATCACTCTTAGGTGTGGATCCAGTGGGAACCTACAGGAAATGCTGTGAAAGTCCACAGCATGTGATGCTCACAACAATCTTAGAAAACACTTTCATTAATGACCTACAAGAGGGAAAGAACAATGTTGAAAGATGGAAGGAACTGAAAGCTACAATGAAAATGCAAAAATATATAGCTCCCTTGAGCAGTTAGAAACTCATGCAAGGAAAAAAAATACGATGACATGAAATTATGAATATTATGAAGAAAGGAATAAAGATTAATTGTCAGCTGTCTCTTCCAAGGGACATTAAATGATGCTAATAGATTCAAAGCAAGATTTACTTCACTCGTGCAGTTCTGTTGCAGAACTTCTTGGTGCAGGATATTAAGATATTTACATGTCTTCAAAATCCCAGGAGGCTGTCAAAGTACTCACTCAGTGTCACTAGAGAGCTGCCCTGCTCTCATACTCTTCTCTAACATCCACCTCTTGCCAGTGTCAGAGCTGGTAGGGCCATTATTATGCTTGTTAGGCAAAGTTAATAAAATACCATATGAAACCTAGAACACTGAAGGGAAAATCCTTGAGGATAAAAAAAAAATCTGTCTAAAAAAAGCTTGAAGTGACTGAATTAGGTAAATAGAAAGAAATAAATATGGAAGCAAGCAGACCAGTGCTAATCCGAGGCTGTTTTTGCAAGGACTCAGAAGTCTAGCTGAACTGGTGTGAACACACCCGGTGTGCAGCTGTAGGCATGTGGTCCCTTATCTCCAGGAAGACTGACAAGCAGGATGGGCTTCACAGAAGAACAACCACATGATTAAGAGACTAGCGTGTGATTTATGAAGAATGATTTAAGAAAAGATCTTCACAGCTTGCTTAAGCGATGATGAAAACCAAAAGCAACAGCCAGGAGAAGAAATAGCTTAGATTTATTTAAAGAAAGAGCATGAACATCATAACAAGGAGGTAAGAATTAGGCTCATACGAAAGGGGCTAAAGTTGAAAAGGAACACGAGGTGAAATATCAAGAAGCATGACTAAGGTTGGGAATCATCTTGTCATGGCTTGTGACACACAAAGTATGGACAAGGAAACTTCATAGAATATGTGGTAAGGGACGACCGGGTGCTGACCCATTGGAAAAATCAGTGGTGCTCGGGACTCCTACGTGACCCTGATGCTCACCCTGGCAGAGTGCTCATGCTCTCACACAACAGATGCCACAGAAATTTTGCTGTTTCTCATGATTTCCCCTTTCACGATGAGCAAAAGTGTTACTCACAAGCACTTTCTCCTGGAATACATGTGCCATTAGCAACACCTGATGTCCAGAACAGCCACACCACGGGGTACTTCTGCTGTCCAAGTCTAACCTGATCTCTAGGGCAGAGGGGTCATGGTAAGGAGCACTCCTAGGTTTAAAAACTCTGCAGTACAGGAAGAGTAGGCAGTTGTTCATTAGCCAGCTGCAGAATGACATGCTCACAGCAAGTCAGTGACAGCTAAGATATGTTAGCCACTATTTCACTTCCAAATCAGATAAAACACTGAGTCTCAGCACTAGAAGGATGCTCCAGATGCTGAAACAGAACATGCAGGGTCCAGCTCTGCATTGTCTGCCACAACATCTCCCTCCGCCTCACCCATAGTGAAGGCCCTCAGCTCTGGCCAGAGAAATGGTGCCTCTGCAGTTCAACATACCCTGTGCCACTAGATGAACCTCTTGCTTGAACAGGCCCTTTATGGGAAATCAAAGGATCTTCTTTCCAGCCTAGCATCAGATGGTGGGTGCAGGCAACACTAAACTCCCGACAGGTCTCTCCCCTCTTGACTTGATGTCCTACAGGGTCACAAGTGGCAAAGTGACCCTCCATCCAGCTCACTCTCTCTAGAGGCAAAGCATCAGGGCCTGTTGCTCAGAGCAAAATCCTAATGTGTCAGGTAGGATTTCAGATGATGGGGCATTATTTCTGAAGACTGGTGGAAATCCTGTCAGCATGCAGGTTATCTACAAGCTGTTAGGTCAGCAGGAGTCCTGCCAGCACAACAGGATAAGAAGCACAACTTGCTTTTATAAAAATGTCACTCCTGATTCAGCACAAGAATGAGGGCTGTGAGGGGGGGCTCAGGACTGAGGGAAAAAGGGCCGCACTTTTGTTTGGGAGGATCTCCCTGTCCCTGCACAGGGTCATGCCTCAGCAGCTTCCAGCGTCAGCGTTATCTTGCCCTCTGAGCTACCTTCCAAACGCACGAGGGAGCAGCCTCTTGGGCCATCTCTTTAGCAAAGAGCACAGGCTGAAGGAACAGATCAGTGGGTGCTGGGCATGCATGAGGGACTGAGCAGAAGGAGGAACCAGGGAAACCAGGACCCTCCCAACACCACGTGGAACTCAGGCCAATGCCTCTTGCAGAAATTGCTATGTACCAGCCACAGAGGCAGCCACTGCCACTGTGCAGGGGACCAGGCCAGTTTAACCCCCAGCCAGTGAAGAAGCATCACCTACGCCAGCAAAAATGGGTTCGAGGCTTGGCCATTACAGTCCTGTGCCTTGTGCAGCAACCTGGCAGGAGCAGGGCATGGGGAGGAGGGAGGCAGCAGAAGCTGCTGGAGGCCACCCTTGTGAACGTCATGTTTGGTCTGTCCAAGCACACGGTGCCTCCCATGCTGTACACAGCAGCTGTAAGTCTTCTCCAGCTTTTGGGCTGTGATGATTGCTTGCATACTGGCTGCCATGCACGCCGAAGGCTGGTGCTGGCACAGCGCTATGGCTCAGGCTGCTCCTTACCGCTGGAGGATTCACCACACATCAGTGATACTCCACACAGGCTCATTCTACCTCCTCACAGTGGCATGACAGGACTGGCATGCAATTAAACCCCAAACGTTAAAAACCATTAACAAAAAATTATCCCCAGAAACTTTCAGGGAAGCTTCACTTGAGGAGGCAAATGCAGTGAAAGTGCAGAGATAGTGCAAACACCTCACTGGGACTCACCCATCATTCCCACACTGTGATCCTAGCTGCCTGCAACATCCCTGCACATCCTCCTGCACCCAGAGGAGCAGAGGTGAGCTCTTTCCCTCCCACACTGCCCACGCAGACCCCGTCTCCGGGAGGCTCTCTTCTTGCTTATACCACCAAGACCTCAAAACGCTGTGGTCTTCCCTTGCGCAGCAGTTCCCCTTCAATGATTTAGGATTCCCTCTGTTATACACACCCGGAATCACCGGTACAACACGCCACATACAGCACATGTTGACATACAAACACCAAATACAAATCTGCCAAGAACAGCTTGATCTAGCTACCTACTCATCGAGAGCAGGGGAGTGGACAGCCTGGGGAGGTCTATTCAGAGCAATGTCAGCCTTCCCATGCCGCTACCTTTTCTTCAGGGAGATGAACATGGCTGAGAGGGGCAGAATAAGGGGGTCCGAGAGATATGATTACCTGTATCCTGTCTTCTGGCAACTCTGTTTTCATGGCCAACATCTCTCTAGCATATACGTCAGGATAGTGGGCCTCATTGAAGGCCTTTTCCAGCTCCTCCAGTTGGTAGGATGTGAAGATTGTCCTGAGGGGAGTAAAACTCTTTGATCAAAAAACATAAGAAGAAGAAGCAAAGATGATGAAGAGTCAGAAAAATGGACACAGAAGCTACAGAAACCTCGGTAACCTGATAACACATAGCTTTCCCCTGCACAAAAGGTCAAGTGCCAGGGTGAAAGGAGAACCAGAAAATGCCAGAAGACAGCGCTTTAAACAGTTACAAATCACCTTCCCTTTAGGGACTTCCCTCTGGAGACGGTCCCTCCCCAGCAGTGAGCACCCGCAACCAGCAGCAATGGCAGCTGCTCTTACGTCTCAGACCCTGCTGCCTCTTGTGAGGATCCTGGGGGTGTCCCTATCCCTCACCCCCCCTCTGACAGGAGGGCAGCGCACCCACCCTCCTCTTGCATCCAGAGGTTTCTTAACCCTTTGATAGTCACACTGAGATAAAGCAGCATCCCCTCAGCACCCCATCTGGAGAGGTGCTGAGCCCTTCCCAGCTGCTGGTCCTAGCCTCTTCTACCTCCATGAGCAAATAATCCTCCCTTGGAGCCCCGGCCCTTGGCTGAATCCTCCAAAGGTTTTATCCACTCTGCACCCCACTGCTTTTCACCAGTCCTTCCCTACGAGAGCCAGTGCCAGCTCCCTTCCTCTGCCTTTACCCTGGTTGCTTCCACTCCGATATCCCATTAGCTGCTCCCTGCCAGTTTGCATTACCCCATTATCCTCTGGAAATCCTCCTGGACCGCCCTGGGCGGGCAGCAGCCCAACCCGCCTCTGCGCAGCCAGTTCTCAGCTCGGGACAACCAGATTGAAAAATCAGCAGCTGGAAAGCCGAGACGGATGAAAGCCCTTCTCCTGGGGATGGATGAGAGGTCTCGGACCGCTTCCACTCCCCCGAGGGTTAAAACTCCCACCCTCCAACCCCCCCAGTACACAAAACACAATTTTCAATAAAAACTAACAACACTCCAGTGGCAAAAAAACCCCAAAAAAACCAAAAAACAAAAAACAACGAATTGCAGCCTTTCTTCAAAGTAAATGTATAAATATATTATCAAACTAAGAAACATGTAGCTCCCAGAAGGGGAAAGGAAAGAGGAAAAAAAAAGTCTTTTTCTAAAATACATCTGAATTTCAGAAAAGCCCTACAATTCCAGAGAGCATAAACAGAAAATCTCAGAAATATCCTCCGCTATTCAGAATTGAAAGGATTCCACTAGATCGATAACATTACTAACAAAAGCAGCATGCAAATGCAAGGGACCTGCCTGCAATCAGATCCTTCTTTAAATTCACTCCTAAATCCATTCTCTTTTCAGTTTTCCTTCAGCTCTGACAAATCGGAGAACTCCAGGGACAGCAGAGGCACATTAACTTGTGTATTTTTTCCCTCTGGGACCACAGGAAAAATTATTCCAATTTTGATCCAGTTTAGATTTCGAGCATTCCGCTCCACCCTCCTCTGACCAGAGCGCCAAAGCCCAGCAAGGCTCACCGGCGGGAGGGTTTTGCCTGACATTCAGCTGAAGTTTTCCCCTTTTAGCTCTCGTTCCTGTCTCTCTTGCAATGCACAATCCACTCTCCCTTTTGGTGTTTCTATCCTGCAGATATCTGCGGACTATTGGCCTGTCATCTCCCAGCCCGTTCCTGGTACAACTGGAGGTCTTAACCATTTAGTACAGAATATACAACTACAGCTAAATGTTGCAGGTTTGTTTCTGTCTAGAACTGAAAATAAAACAAATCTGAATTTCGTTTCCTCTCTCCCACCCAGACCGTGACCTGTACACCAGCCCCTACCGTGTTTTCACCCAGTCCTGTCCGATCCACAAAGAAAACGAACTTGTATTTACCCCAGAGCACCCAAACTGGGAGCAGTTGCCTGGGGAGGGACCCCGGGTTTGGGATGAGCCCTCCAGAGCAAGCCTCCTGTTGCACAAATAGCAGGACGTCTCCTGGGATAGTCTGTCTCCTTCCACCCCACATCCTGCTAAGCTTTCACTGGGACACCTTTTAATCCACCCTTCCTGCACTGTGGCAAGATTGATTTAATTATTCCTAAATCACCCTCGGTGGATGGTATCTGGCCTTCCTTTGTCCTGGCTCTCCGGCCACAGCAATGCCAGAACCCAGCACAGGATTTTTCGTTTCTGTTTATAAGGCACAGACAATCCAACTCCATTTTAACCGTGGGAGAAGTCAGGCAAAGTCTAGTACCCTGACTGTTCCCGAGGGGAAACCAAATCCCCTCCGGATCTCCCAAAGTGGATCTTCATTTCCTTAAGCAATTCTCCAGCCTTCTTCAGCTTCTCTGCAGGCTGTGTCTGATTCCCAACTATTTAATCTATCGGCAAAACATTTATTTGTAAGTAATAAAATATTTAAATCATTGATAGAAATTGTCCCTTGCGGATAGCCAATATTAAGATTGCTATGTGCGGAGCAAGGAACGGTTTTGATTATTTAACTGCTTCAGTTTCGGACAGGTTGATGATTTTTTCCCGCCCTGAACACCGGTGATCCGCATCCCGCCCAGACGCTCACGGGCTGCTGGGGTTTGCGGCTCGGGATACCTGGATCTGCAGCCGGAGAAATTAAATAAAATGACACCTGTGGCCGATCCCGCCGCTCCCTATAGGCACGGCCCCAAATCCGATTTATTTTGGACGGGGAGAAAGAAGAAAGGAAAGGGCCCAGGGGAGAAGCCGCAGGGGCGCCGGGGCTCTCCGGGGGCCGGTGCCGGGAGCGGCATTTCGCTC